>APFE030020669.1:0-17670 GCA_000404065.3 Pinus taeda | reverse complement strand
AATGACTCCGCGGGTGTTCGACATCGGCTCATTCATTCACATGCCGTGGATTGTACCTATAGTACCTTGAGGACCATCGTCATCATTGGTGGCCCCTCTCGTGTCTGTTAACAGTTCTCATCATTGGCTGGTAATCAGACGATGTTCAAGAATGTTCGAGTTCGACACATATATTCACATGTTTGAACTTGTACTTTGTTCGGGTTCGGATGGAGCGCAAGACCCTGGTTCTAGTCCATTGTGGACCAGGTTGCGATTTTGTGGGACATCATTACATGACTCATCGTTGGATGGCTGCGACCATACCTAAGTCTTCTTAAGGATGGCTGCGACCATACCTCTTATCATTATGGTCTCTTCAGCTGGGTGGCTGCGTCCACGCCACAGACCTTTCTCCATATGTCTTTTGGATGGCTGCGCCCATGCCTAGACTACATGTAATTGAAATATCAGTTGTATCCGCCTGCAGGTTCTCCCTGGTGGTGCTCCAGTCCAGTAGTCTTGTAAAGCATTTCACCCCTCCCACTCTCTCGGGCTTCATGCTTTAGGGGGAATCTGTTACACAGTAAAATGTCACTGCCATCATGTCAGTCTCCCTACTGTGCTATAAAACCACATTCACCTAAGTTCATGCTCCCTGAAATGGCTAAAAACCCTCTTTGCCTAAGTTAATTGAATCATCGCGTTTGTTCATTAAATAACCGCGCTGACCAGCAGAGGCTAGTGTATCTGATGCGCTGCCAGCGCGGAAGCACACGTGTTTTCCGCGCTGGTCCAATTTCACGGACAGCGTGCCCTCCGCTTGTCTCATTGAGCGCTGACCAGACCTCTTCTATAATAGATCTGCGATATCAGCGTGCCAGCTCAGTTTTGCACCCACGCTGATCCTGTTTAGGCGAATTTGTTCTAACAGCCAACCTTCTAGATGACTCCAGACTTGGTTGTTAGCATTGTTGAGGTCGCCATCCTTTCTCTGGCATGTCTGTTCGACTGACCATCCACTTATATTGGGGGAAAACTCATCGTTTACCTATTCATGGAGACTCCTTCTCCTTTATAAGCCTCCTCCATTGCCCATGAGCAGCTAGTTTGGAACATATAGACTTTGATAGAGGAATTCTTGGTGCATTAGTACTGCTTTTGTAGGCATTTGGTGTGTTGTGTGAGGATTGCTTTTGAGCTTGAGGAAGGTTATGAGCTTGTTGCCTTGTATGTGAGAGAGAGACCTCTTTGACTTGGGAGATTTGCTTCAAAGGTGAATGCTTGGAAGACATGCTAGCTGGACCCTCTAGAGAAGGACTCAGCGTCAGGACTTCGGTTGTACCTTACTCTACTTTCTGATTAATAAAGATAGATGACTACTCTTATGGTTCCATTTCCATTTGTCCTATGAATGATTAATGTAAATTGTATCCTTCCTGACTGATACATAGTTGTTTTTAGTAGATTTTACGCTTATGTTTTCTCTCTCTTTGCTTGTGCAGGTGTCTGTCCGCGAGGATAGTGGAGGACTGTGATCGGCTGGAGTGAAGGAGCAAGAGGATCATCTCTTCGACAAACCTAGCGTTGGAATCCAAGTAGGTTCTTTTACCCACTTGTTAATTACAACTAGGAACCTGCAGTGTAGCATTGTTTGATTGTTTCTAGACCCCCTTTGGGCTAGTAGGGATCGCCTCTATCCATAGAGGGGATTTACCTCTCCAACACTGCTCAACCTTTTGCTCCTCCTTAGTCCCGAGGTTTGTAATCCCTGTACCTTCTTTCTTTTAGTCCCTAATTTTTCTTCTTGAGGAAGGGTCTTGGTTTGTGGTATTTCCTTTGCTCTTTTTCTAACTTTCTTCCTTTTAAGATTCCCCTTCTTCATTATTTGTAATATGTCTACTATGGGCATCTCTTCCTCTAATAATTTTGGGTGAGTATGGGGTTCCTTCTCTTTTACCCCTTCTATGGTTCTCTTACTTCCTCTGAGGGTCCTACTGCTTTTGGCTTTTTCTGGGGATCTTTCTTCAAAATGGTTCCTAACTAGGAAACTCTCCTAGTTATCCCCTATACTCTGAAGATGGAACTAAGCCAATATCTTTATCAGACCATGATGATTCATGGTGTTTTCTATAAACTAAATTCTCTTTTGAACGTTTGTAGACATTTTCTTGAGACTATTTAAGAGAAAGTAAGGAAGATTCATCTAGTGATATTCAAGGAAATGCATCATCATCGTAACATGGTAAAAATACATATACCCAAACCTACCCTCACAGGTGATAAATTTTTGAAGTATAAGCAATAAATTTCTCCATTTGTTCTTAAGGGTTGTGTTGGGAATACCTTTCTTGAAGACAATGGTGTCCATATTTGGATTTTTGAGGAAGACCTTCCAATCTTCTCCATTAATTCCCGTGTTCTTGAACCATTTTTCCCTAATCCTTGGTAATTCAGTAGCCTCTTTGGTCATGGACTCTATAATGGTGATCTTAATGTCTCCTATTTCGGCTTCAGTTCCATCAAGTGAGCGCACAAATGTCTTGTTTACTTCCCTGCGAAAACTGTTGAATTTTTCAATGAACTGCAACCATTGTTTCTTTTGCAATAGCTCCTTGGTCTGAGGGTACCCCTCTAGAAATATCTTCCCTGCTAGCTCAGTTCGAACAATTATCCCCATTATGGAGGATGCTTTGCCTTAAAGACTGGTTACCTTGACAAGAGAATTGTGTTGGTAGGGTTTTTCTAAGTGGCGGAAGGATGGAGTGGCTATGAAAGTTCATAGGAGTGTAAGAACAGGTGGATTATAATAAGGGTTATAGGGATGAATCGAACCATTAGGTGCATTTAAAACTATGATTTGGTAATTACTTCGATGAATTTTAAGTGGTGGCTTATGATATTTTGTTAGGCAGCCATCACCCTTAAGTTATAATGATTTCGTTTTAATTTTCGGCAGTACTATGTCTTCTTAGTCATATATGCAATATATCATTCCCTATTGCTAAATTAAAGTAGCACATACCTTCAAACCTCTTTTGCTGACCTTGTTTGTTGTTCTAGGATCTCTTGCAGGTACTTTCCTCTGTCAGTTGTCCTTCAATTCAAATCATCAAGTGTCCTTCTAAGCCAGAAAAAAATTATGAGGCTGCAGAAACTTGTCGTAGCTATGGAAACTTGTCTGAGCTGCATAAAGTTCCCGATTCTGTAGCTAAGAAAAAAAACTTTTTAATAAAGGAACTTTATTATTTTTTTTTGAAAGGAAAATTTGAAGTGCCAACAAAAATTGGTTTTCACTCTAAATTTCTGTATAAACCGCCAATAACTTATTGGTTTTTCATGTTTATACTTTTTTTTTTTATTTTTTATTATTATTTTATTATATTATATGTATATATATATATATATAGATATATACATACATATAATTTACTTTTTCTTTTTTATTTTTGTTTTTGTTTGTTTGTTTTTTATTTTTATTTTTAGAGAGAGTAAATTGAGTAAAAATTTCTAAGGTGGAAAAGAAGAAGAATTCTCCTTGATCATTTTCAGTTCCAAATTATCTTGGAACATTTTGACAAACTCTTGTTTTTCCAATGGATTCTGGTACAATATGAGTCGATGTCCATTTACTAATAGAGGAATTTTCTCTTCATCAATAGTCCTGATTCTAACTGCACCATTGTCAAAAACACTTTCAACTTCATAAGGTCCAAGCAAGTGGGTTTGGAATTTCCCTTGAAAATTATTGAATTTTGAATCAAATAGTAATTCCCAATCTCCTCGATGAAATTTCCTTTCCTTAATATACTTATCATGCCATCTAGATCTCTGCTGTTGAACTAGGCTAGTTATTTGGAAGGCTTCTTGTTTGATTTCATCAAGTTCATTTAGTTGTCTCATCCTTTGCTTCTATGCTTATGATAAGTCAAGATCTAATTGGACTACTGTCTTATAGGTTTGGATGTCGAACTCTATCGGAGGTAAGACTTGCTTCCCATAAACAAGTTCATAGGGAGTATGTCCTATAGTATTTCTCCATGTAGTTTTGTAGGCCCATAAAGCTTCTAGAAGCTTTTCCACCTAGTCCTTCCTATGTAGATGTACAGTCTTGGTAAGGATAACTTCAATCACCTTATTTGTGGGCTCAACTTGTCCATTGGCTTGTGGATGGTATGGAGTAGACTTTCGATGTTTAATTTTGTATTGATCCACAAGCTTCTGCACTAATCTGGATGTGAACTATGTTCCTCGATCTGTCACAATTTCTCTTGGAACACCAAAATGAGTAAAAATATCCTCAAAAATAAATGAAACTACAAAATTTTTAGTAGCAAAAGGAAGTTCTTTAGTTTCTACCCATTTGGTGACATAATTAGTACATACCAGAATATACTTCTTTTGCTTTGAAGGTGGCCTGATTGATTTAACAAAATCTAGTGCCCACTTCTTAAATGGTTGAATGAGTAGCTGTGGTTGTAGTGGAATTTCATTTGAAAGGGTGGGTTTTCCCATTCTTTGACAAATGTTGCATCTTTTAACATATTCTTTGGCCCCCTAAAAATGGAAGGCCAATAACATCCTAAAAGCAAGATTTTGTAAGCAGTTCTTCTGTCAGAAAAATGTCCCCCACATGGATCATCGTGGCAAGCTTTAAGTATTTCAAGTATTTCTTCCTCTCAAACACATCTTATGATGATGATATCTGGTCCTATTTTGTATAACTCTTCATTTATCCATGAATGAGATGTGCTATTGTGGACTATTCTTCTCTTTTCTCTAGGAGATAAATGAAATAACATTTTTCCTGTGGCTAAATAGTTAGCAATATCTGCATACCAAGGTGATTTAGTAGATACTGTAAAAAGATATTCATAAGGAAATTTATCCTCTACAGGTTGATCATTATTTTCATTTTGTATTCTAGATAAAAAGTCGGCAATTGTATTTTGTTTTCTTGACCTATCTAGAATGGTTATGTTTAATTGTTGTAACACTAAGAGCCATATGGTTATTCTCCCATTAGTGACTAGTTTATTCATTAGGTATCTAACGACAGAATGGTATGTGTGAACAAAAGTTTCATAGGCAGTTATGTAATGTATGAACTTGTTAATGGCGTGAACTACAACTAAAAAATCCCTTTCAGTTACAGTATAATTTAACTTTGTAGGAGTTAAATTTTTACTGGTATAATAGATTACATAAGGAGTAAGATATTTTTTTCCTAACACAGCTCTGAAGGCTGAATTTGAAGCATCTATTGAGATATGGAAAGACAATTTATAGTTAGGTCCTTTTAAGATAGGTGCTTCAGAAATTCTCTTTTTCAAAGTTTCAAAGGCAGCTTGACATTTAGAATCCCAATTGAATTCACAATCCTTGGTGAGAAATTTAAAGAGTGGGGATGCAATTTTTGTGAATTTTTCTATTAATCTTGTATAATATCTAGTAAAATCGATAAAACTTCTAACATCGTTTTGACAACTTGGCACTGATAATTTAGAAATGACTTCAATTTTAGATGAGTCTACCTTGATTCCATCTCCTGAAATATGATGACCTAAAACAATTCCTTTGTTAAACATCATGAAACATTTTTCATGGCTTAACGAGAGATTTGTTTCTTTACATATTATTAATACTTTTTCCAAATTTTCTAGTGCTTCATTGAAAGAGTTTCCATAAACTATGAAATCATCCATGTATGCTTCGACACAATCATGAATAAGATCAGAGAAAATTTCGAGGACTGCTCTTTGGAATGTTGCTGGAGAATTGCATAATCCAAAGGGAAGTACTCGGTAAGCATAAGTTCCCCATGGGAAAGTGAATGTGGTTTTACCCTAATCTTTAGGGGCTATTTGAATCTGGTTATATCCACTGAACCCGTCCAAGAAGGAAAAATATTTTGTTTCTTGCTAATGTGTCTAAGACCTGATCTACAAAAGGTAGTGGGAAGTGGTCCTTTAATGTTGCTTTATTTAGTTCCCTGTAATTGATGTGTACTCTCCATTTTCCATTTTTATTAGGAATGATTACTAGGGGTAAAACCTATTGACTGTCAGATATTGGATAGATGAAATTTTCACTTAACAGTTTCTGCAACTCCTCCTTAACAATTTCTTTTAAATTTGGATTCATTCTTCGTTGAGGCTCTCTAACTGGTCTTGCATTTTTTTCAATGTATATATGATGTATGCAAGTTTTAGGATCAATCCCTCTCATTCCAGTGTATTCCCATGCAAAAGCAGAATAATTTTTTTGTAAAATTTCTATCAATTGATTCTTTTGCACTTCTACCAAGTTTTCGTTGACATTCAAGGTTTTTCTTGGAAAGATTTCTATCGAGGAATTCCCAATTTTTTCCATGGGGATTAATTATACTTGTTTAGATGAGAGATAATCATTGTGACTATAATCATAATGTGAGGAAGACTCATTATTTTCTAGTAAATTTAGAACTTGGTCTTCCTCTTTTACTTGTTTAGTAGTAAAAATAGGTTGTATATCTTCTTCATCTTCTATCCATTCTCCAGTTTTTGTATCTATTGTTGTTATTGTAGGAGGATATAATGTAAATTTCTTTGTAGAATTTCCATCTGAGATAAGCATGTCACCTGATCTACAACCGATGAAAGCATCAGCTGTAGCTAACTAAGATCTTCCTAGAATTAATGGATTTACTCCTAAATTATTCTTGGGTGTTAAGACCATGAAATCAACAGGATATTCCCAAGAATATAAGGATACAAAAACATCTTCCAACACACCATCAGGTTTAATCACATACCTATTTGCTAATTGCAATAAGGTTGGTGTGTGTTGAAGGTTAGGAAGCCTAAGTGTGTCCATAGCTTGTTTGCTCATTATGTTTATAGCCTGTCCTAGATAAATCAGTGTGTTTGGTATTTCAGTTCCATTGATGTGAATTTTTACAATGGGGCTTCCCGGATCTAAGTATTTTTGAATTGTCGTCTTCCCCATCATAATGTCTGTAATTTTTCCAACTAACTGAATTCTTTTTATGTCCTTTCTTTTTCTCCCTGATCTTTGTGTACTTAGTTCCTTAATTGTTTTTGAAAAAATTGATATTTCTTTTATGGCTTGTAATAAAGGAATATTAATACAAACATTTCTCAATTCATCCATCATATTGTAATCAGGGAAGATAATTTATTTTTCTACTCCTTCATCAATTTTCAATCGTTCAGGGAAAGGTGGTCTAATTGATACCGAGGGTTGTTCTATGATGGGAGTGTTTATCAGAAATTTTTCTGTTTGTTATTCTCCTTCCGAGGGAGAGAGGTCTCCCCTTCTTCTGATTTGTTTTTGTGTTTTTTAAGATCGGGTCTTGTTTCTTGAATGACAACAGGGGTTTTTCGTAGTAATACTCTTCCAGACCTTAATTGGACAATATTTATGTCTAGTGGAGTTATTACATAAGTTTGAGGATTCTCTCCCTCAATTTTGTACACCAGTTGTTGTGGTATTTTATTATTAGGATTCAGAAGTGGTTGAGTGGGTAATTGATGTGGTTTTTGTGGAAATGGTAGGGAGAGCTGTGGGTTTTGATTCTGAACTAGAATTTGTGGTAATTGATTAGCTTGGGGAATTTGATTAGATGGTGGTAGAAATTTTGGTGGAAGGTAAGATGGTGAGTATTGTTGATATTGAGCATAGGCTCCATAAGGATTTTGATATACTTGATTCCAAGACTGTGATTGTGGCTAAGTCCAAGGCTTCCAGGCTGAATTCCAATTATTTTGTGAAGACTGGGTAAATTGTTGTGGCCTAAATCCTTGTGATTGATTCGGTTGGAGATTTTGCCATGGTCTTTTGGCTATAAAGTAGAGAGGGTCTACTAGCACTGTTGTTCCTTCATCATTAAACACAACCTTGATACTTGATAAGGATGGACATTCCTTCATATCATGATTATCTACATATATGACACAAGTTTCTATGGATTTTGAATCTAAGGGACACTCTCTTAGGGCATGTTTCTTCCAACAATTGGGACAGAAGATAGATAATGCAACATCTTCGAAATTTTGCTTGTTTTGTATTTTAAGGGTGTCTATATGCTCACTTAGGCTCCCTAAAATATTTGTTTTGAAGGTATCAAGTAAATTTCCTAATTATTCCCTACTGATTGTCCCGGCTGCAGATTTGTTAATTCTTGACAAGAGAGGGTCTCTAGGACTCCTTCCAACTTGTTCTTTACCCCTTGAGATATGTACACATAAATCACAAATATCTACAAATGGTAGTTGGGAGTATCTCCCTTCCTAGTTAGGTTAAGGAGATCAATCCACTCATCTTTAATAGCTCTAACTAAGAGTGATTTTAAGGATTCTTCATCCAAATTATCCATGTTTTCTCTTTTAACATTGTAAACAAACCTTTCTACTAAGTCTTCAATATTTTCATCTTCTTTTTGTGTCATTTTGCAGACTTCATCTTTAAGGTTACTAGGCATACAATAATATCTATATTTTCCTAAGGATGCCTCTTTCATTTGTCCCCATGTTGTTATAGAATGCATTCCTAGACTCATGAACCATTTTAATGCTAAGTCTTTTAATGTAGCAGAGAACAATTTTAACTTTTGAGCATCATGCAGATAGTCATACGATTTGCATAATACTTCAAATTCAAAGAGAAATGTCTCTGGATCTTCATTTCTTTTTCCGTGGAAATTAGGAAGAATTGAGGGTGATATGTTTTTCATTGTGAGGGTTGTATCTTCATCAAGAATAGGGAATCCAGAAGGATCTTGGTTTCGTCAGCCTCTACCCCCTCCTCTATTCCTATCTCCGCCTCTTCCTCTAATCCTATTTTCCTCGCCATGGACATTGTGTACTTCTCCTTCCCCTTCTTCAGCCATGATAGATTATTCAGAACTAATATAGTGTTCTTATAATCTCTCTGGTTCCTCTATCAATGGTTGTTAAAAATAAGTTTCTGATTCCTCTTCTTCACTAAGAACTTCTAATTTTTCTCCCAAAATTTGCTCACCAGTGGAGCATAGAAAAATTACTCCTGTAGTTGGGGATGTAGGATTTTCTTCAATTATAGCTTTAGTAGAGGAAGTGGGTGAAGTTATGGATTGGATTTATGATCTTGAGATTTCGGGATGCCTTTGTCGACCTCTAAAAGGAATTCGAGTTTGAGTAGGTGGTGGATTCTTGAAATCTAGGTGAAGTAAGTGGATTTGTGGGAATTAAACTTCTTCCTCACCCTACACATCTACCTCTAGAGTCTCTATCCATACACATATCATGTTTTGATTTTTTCTTAACTTCTATCTGTACTTCCCCGGCAACGACGCCAAAATTTTTGGCTAATTTAATGTCTTTAAATTGTCAACCAGGGTACATGTAATGATGAAGTAGAGGTGCACTATATGTGCTAGAAGTTATTCCTTATGTGTTTATGTTCCTGTTAGGGTCTAAACTTAAGATTAGTATGGAGATGGTTTCGTTGATTATATTAATGTCTCAATCCCTAAAGTTATCAATTAATTTCTTAGGAGTTATTCTCTATTGAATCAATTTATGGATGGTATGAGAGTGACTCTAAATTCTATTTGTGTCATATTATTTTGGATTTTTGTCTTGAATCTTTAGGTTGTAGCTCTAATTCACTAAGTGCAAGAGAAATATATTTTACCAAACTGTAAAGAACTACTATTTCAATTCAATTGTTAAGAAGAAAGCTCTCACACTTTTACTTATTCAATTTCGTTCAAACAAGATATTCTGAACAACATCTATACTTATGAAGTAAACACAATTGGACTAATCTAGATAAAAAGAAAATGAAAGAACCATGTTGAACTAGGTACAAAGCAATTCAAATAGCAGATTAAATTAGGTATAAAGTAGATGGAAGTACTCATGCATATAACGATTCACTGGTGAACTCATCATACTGCATTTCTCACACAAAAATAGAGTATTCAAAGGAATGAAAATAAATCTAATTGCATTTGGTTAAATACCTATCACTGGTCATAGGGGGCCCTCCAAAGATCAATCCAAAATCTCCAATCAACGCAATGCATACACACACATAACCAATTCTATTTCTTGCAAACGAAGTTTAACAAACGGTTTCAAAATTACATCATCCAACTTACACCAAATCATAGTGCGGCCATAGTTTTTATAACAAGTCTTTTGCATAACAGTCATGAGTAATTTAGGCCTAAATATATTTATTCTAACTAACTATATCGCTAAACCTTCGATTTTCTATTCTGAAAGCAAATCAATAAGGTTTTGATGAAACTCAGATTCCATTCTGGCGATAATCCTGTGGTTGACTTTGGGGTTTGACCGTGATATCATGCACTCATCTTGATGAATTGGTTCAAGGGGATAGGAAGGGATCCACAAGGGAACCATTCCTTATCCACCCATATCCTCCGTTGCTGGCCTAGAGCTTCTGAACCTTGCAAACAATGGAGGCAGCTGTAGAAATTAGGATTGGTTGCGGAAACATACCAATTCTATAGCCAATTGTATTCTTTAACAAAACAATAGGGTATAGAGTCAAACATGAAGAAGAAGACATATTATTGCTTACCTTTATGAAAACCTTGTGGATATGGCATTATTTAGGTGGTAAATATAGGAAAAGAGAGGAAACATAGGCAAAAGGGGGTGTCATGGTAAGAGAATATTTGGACTCTACATTGGCACTCAAAAGTTTTCTCTTGGTCATGGGAGAGAAATTCCAAAGGTAACCTTTTCACTCCAACTTATAGATTGAAGGCTAGCCCCTTCAATCCAAAGAGCACTCTATCTGACATTTAAATTGTGGCTATATCATTAGATAAGTTGTGTTGATGTAGAGTTTTGTTGGGCCTGAAATCAATAGCTCATTGGGCGATGGAGTCAAATAGCTAGGGTTTAAATAGGTTTACCAAGATAACTGTTTGTTTGATCAGGATTGATAAAGGCAAGGTGGATAGTAGATCCTAAACCTTTTCCATTTGTTGTAGATGGATGAATAAAAAGAAGAGAAATCCACTACAATAGGGCATACATAGTGAATCCTATGGTAGTTTTAAATGATCAAGATGGGAACCTTTGAAAACTTAACTCATAGCATCAAAACATAAATGAATGATGAATTAATTTATATTTTCCAAACATTAAGAAGGAATGCATTTGTGAGGTTATTAAAGGAGAAATTGAAAAACATAGAGACAATACATACTAAAACCAACTATCTCATGGATGTTTATATCACTAGTCAGAAACTAATGATCTTGGCAAATGAAATAATTAAAGAATTCAAAAACACATAGATAATGACTATATTTTCTAGGAAAACCAACCTTTCTTCATATTTTTGATGAAATATATAGAAAATACAATAGAGATAAGCTCCTTGAAGTATGGTAGCCATAATTACAAAATATTTACATAATCCTTGAGAGTTTAATTATCAAAAATCATAGAAATCCTATCCTCTCAGCTACTCTGATCCTTAATTCGGTACATAAACCCTTGTCAAGACAGAGTATAAGAATGCTAAATGATCCTCCTACTAGTATCCTAGAAAAATAGCAAGGTATCTGTTGCAAGATAGGATATTAAAAAGTATGTTGCTTCACAGGCTTGATTGCTGAAGCTAAATTCTTGTTCCCTCCTTGTAGCCAATTGATATATGATATCTTGATGATTAACAAAATTTAAACCAAAATGTTAAATATCTAGTAGGGTTTGGTGCATCAAAATTAGGGTTTATTGTAACAAAATTAGGGTTTATGCTATACTCTTTCCCTGAAGTAAACTGATCACTTTCATATGTCTTCAACAACTTTAGCAAGCATATCCAGCTTTCCTTTACTCCTTGTCACCCTTCTAGTTAATTTTTGTGGACCTTTATCAACTTTTAGTGTTTTTCCTTTGTTCTTCTCAGTATACTCTATTTTCCTCTGTCTTTTTCTACTCTTTGAAATCTACTATTTTTTTCTTCTTTATCAAGGGTGATAACTTTTTCTTTGAACTTAGGATTCATTCTAGATTTGAAATTCAACCTCAGTTATTAGTAAGAAGAGTATGAGGTATTTTTCCCTAGACCATAAGCTATGTCTCGACTTCCTCATCCTCTGTTTCAACTTTCTATTTTCCCTTTTTTTGTTTTGAAACATTATGTTTTGTTTCTTCTTCCTCTACCATAATTCTCTATTGGTTTCTTTGGCTTCTAGTCCTCCCTTCATAAATTTCAACCTTTGGCATCTTCACAGGAACCTCCTCATGTCTTTCAACCTGGGGTTGGGTAGATTCTCCTTTGGTCTCATGAGCTACTACTTGAGAAGGAACTCTATCTTGGCCTCTTTTCTATCTTCTAGGTACAGGTGGGCTTGGGTTCCTTTGCCTCATTTGACTTAATTGTTCTACTTGATTATTGAACTCATGAGTATATAAAATCTTAATGATATTGCGATGACAAGTATCATGAGCTTGTAATTTAGGTCTCCTCCTTGCCTTAGTGCACATTTTCAACAAATTTTGATGTAGGAAATATGGAAAATTCATTTTCTTAGAGCCTACTAAGTGACAAAGAAACCTCATGTGATATAGGTAAGCTTTGGAATACCTACCTTCACAGGTGAAGAAAAGTTGGACAGTTCTAATTAAAAAAACCCATTGAGGTTTTAGTTTTATTTGGAGGACCCTTGCATCCTAATCTTGGTTTGATAGTCTTCTTTCAGGAATAAATTTAAATCCATGTTCAACAACCTCTGCTTCCTAAAGAATATTACACCTTCTGTTAGCAAACTTGTTTGCTTCAAGAAAAAAATCCTTTGTGATAGGGAGCTGTAATGTCCTGATTCAATATGTGTTTCCATTGAAGGAGAAGATAACATCATGGTAACAACTAAGGTTATCCTCTTTAAAAAACCAAAATACTGGTTCCCAACTTGCATCTATGAAAAGATCAAGCATTTTAGGGTACACTTTCAAGTACATGCCATTATGTTGAAACCTCTTCACGTGGCTATACTGGCCCATTTTTCAATACCCAAGACCTACAAACTCCTTTACTAACCTTGAAATACCCTAACAGAGGACTGTAAGATGAATAACAACCTTTCTACACTAGAAAAAACAAATCTATGTTTGCTAGAAAAATTGGTTTTAAGAAAAATAGGGAAAACTAGGGTTTAATATTACGTGGCTCAGATGGGCTAAAAAATGATGGAAAATGTCAAATCATGCAGGAGGAACAATATTTCATGAATCGCCAATTGAGAATTCAAAAAAGATGGATTAATGGGTTAGAAAGTGAGTTTTAATTTTTTTTCGAAAAGCACTACGAAAACATTTCGTAGCGTCGCGCTACGAAAACATTTCATAGGGCTGCTACGAAAACATATCGTAGTGCCGCGCTACGAAAAAAACATTTCGTAGTGCCACTCTACGAAAACATATTGTAGCGCCGCGCTACGAAAACATTTCGTATTGGCACCTGATTTTTTTACCATTTGTCAAATCATTAAGTGAAATTTTTTACTATATGTCAAATCTACAAGATGTCGTTTTGATGTAGGTTAGCTTGTAGAAGCATTGTTTCAATTTTCCTTTGCATCTCACTACTATCTCATGCATGACACTATTTCTACACTTACAATGGTCGTTTTGGAAACTCACTTCACCCACATGCTCGCTTTCCCTTTTTATAAATCTTTCACTAATTGTTTGCATGCATGATCATTCACTCTTGCTTACACTCAGTCTTGCCATGCATTCAAACCTTCTCTTGTTTTTAGTCGCCCATTAGTGGGTCTAGGCTAACTTGGCCTGGGCCTTGCCTTTCCAAGCATCAATGTGCATCCCTAAGAATGTAGGCTCTCCCTTCCTCCCAAAAAATAAAACTAGATAGCGCTAACCCCCAGGCTTGCTTTGCGTAATTCTGGGGGGCAGTGCACAGCTGACCCCAGAAACTACGCAATGTAGTTTGTTGGGTTTGCATGCCCTTGCTGACTGAAACTGTGCATTGTGCAGTTTCAATCCTCAGTGAGTGAGGTTGGAATATGCATTGTACAATTCTAGCAGTTAGTTAGCCTCTTGACAGCCCAAACTATGCCTTGTGCAGTTTTGGCAGCCAGTCTCCTAGCCTCCCAGCGGAAATTGCACAATCTTCACAATCAGTCACACAGGTATGTTGCAAGTCAGTCCTCAAGTTTGTTTTGGTTTTCAACTGTCAAATTGCTTTCCATGAGTGTTGCCATGTCTCCAAGTATCACAGGTGTTTGTATGCTTCTTAGCAGCACAGGTACAATGGGCCTCCAGGAGAGGAGCAACAATAGAGGGTAGCAGATCTATGTGCAAAAAAGGCAAGAGGAAGGTTGTTGAAAAAGCAGAGGTGGAGCAAAGCTATACGATCAAAGATCATACACTTGTGATGAAAGCAACTTTGGAAGTTAATGCTAAGAGGTGATAGCATGACAAGCGGATCGCATAAAGGCAAAGAGAGAAACATAGGATGGAGGAAACATAGAAGGAGTTGCAGGGGTTGTAGCGACAAATCAAGAAAGCACAACAAGAATAGGTACAGTAGGATGCACAACATGCACATATTAATGAAACTGCACCCATATAGGTTATAGACCCATCTCAACAGCTGACACATAACAAATAGGGTGAGCAATGTTGTCGATCACATGCACGGGTGTTCAGGAGCACGGGTTTCAATATGTGCACACACATGATCCCATCCATTGGCACACCCACTGAGGTGAAGACAAAGGACCAATTCTGACTAGAGCTAGACATGTACTTTGACGAGTTGATGCACATATCCACCAACACACACTTGGAGATCAACACAGACAATATGCATTAGTATGTTGCTGGTCCAACTGCACTCAAGACTATGATGCACATGTTATCAGATGAGTTGGACAAAGGAGTCAAATTAGTGTACCCAGATGCAACGGAGGCAAGATTTCACTTCCGACAAGATATCACCACAAAGTCACATACACCATCATGGACTACCAAGCATGCCATCGGTTCACCACTGTCGACCATCACGAGGATGTCAAAGAGTTGGTCTTCCCACATCTGTCCAAGTCTTAGTGATGTCTTGCATGGCTTACTCAAGCCTATTTTGTCTCACATGGGTACATGTGTAGATTGTAATGTAACATCTCGTAAAAGTGAAAGGACAAGTGTCAATAGTAGAATCCAATAGTCATGTAGTAGTTGAAGAGTCTTGAGGGTAGGCGAAGAGTCAAAAAGGGGAATTTAAAGGGTCACCCCACCCATTGCTATTTATAGAACCTCATAACTCATTGTATAGGAGTTTTGGGAGCCAAGCTTCCTATAGGTGTAACTTGAAGAAAGCTTGGAGTGTATTGAAACGTGCGTTGGCTTCTCCACATTGCGGAACTAGTACATCTCTTTGGAGGAGCATGAAACAATGATTGTAACTACATTGCTTGGATTTTGGATATGCGCAATTGGGCAACTACGTGGAACGAAGGAATGTCATAGTGTTAGCAGAAACGTGCGGGGAGCTGCGTTATCGAAGAAGGGACTGCGCAGGGAAGTCATAAAGTGACCATTATGGTCACTGTTCATGACTTGACAGTGGAAAAACGACTAAATGGAGGGGGGGGACGACATTTAAGTCAAAATTTAAGGGCAATATGTTTGAAAATATGCCACAAATCTAGCATTGATGAGGGCTGTGTTCATCCATTTTTGGTGATTCAAAAGCCTATGTCTACTATTTTCAACCTTCTGAGTCTAATGGCAGAGGTTTCAGAACCAATTTAGGTAGTATTCACCTCGAAATTCTCCATGCAAGTTTAAAGGGCCAACTGGGGAAAGTACTGTATAAGGTACAATTTCACTGTTTTAGTTCTTGGGAAAGAGCATGTTTAGCTAATTCCTATCTTATGATTCTGTATTTACAGTCAGATCTGTCTTTTGAGACACTCCTATTCTTGTATTAGCCTTTGTAAGCATTTTTAATACAAGAGGACAAGCCTAGTTGGAGAGGCTTGGTCCAGCAGATGTAGCCTAGAAGGGGTGAACTGCTTTATCATTTTGGTGTCTTTATTTGCTGAAGATGATATGCTAAACAAAACTGATATAAAGTGTTAAACTGTAAATATACATAACTTGCATACACACATAATCACCTATTCAGTTGCATAAAGTTATTTGTCTTATTCTGCAAGACATCAAGCTTCAAGTATGTGTATGTCAAATACTTCTAAGTGTTTACTTTTCTATTTCTTTAGGTAGAGCCTGTAGAGGGCCAGGTAGCCTATGGAACTCATCCTCTCTTTAGAGGTGACATGTCCGGTGAATGCCCCTACAGTCTATCTCTGTATAAGAAAGAGGGTGTTTTCACCTTTTTAGAGGTCACTTGAAGTGTATAGCTCACATTTGCAATTATTGGAAATGGATACCTTGCACCCTTAAACAAGTACATTCCATTTCAGATCACTCAGGTTTTTTCCTTAGAAGTTATCAAAGAAGGAATAGCCCGAGGTAACCACAAACCAATCTTTTAGACCTAGGTCCTAGCCAACCTAAGTCCAGGGAGGGATCTCTCTTTAAGATTTAACTATGTTTAAATAAGATTTTAGGCTAGTTTTTAATATTCAAGGTTGTTTTTTTTTATTGGGTTGTGGAATTAAGAAGTCAAATGGGTAGAGAAAATATTTAGGCCATTGGGCTATGGAGTCAATCAAGAAAGGCTTAACTGGATTTGATTTATCATTGAGGTAAGAGTTCACAAGGTAGGCTAACACAACAAGAATAAATCTAAATGTTTCAACGAATGGAAAATCCTAACCAGGGCAAAGGGAAATGAAGAATACTTAACGGGATTGGGATGAAGAAATGAAGGATGGCCAGTAGCAAAGGGAAATGAAGTATCCTATACTATGGGCCAAAGGGGGATAAACTATAGAAGTAAGGGGGCAATTAAGAATCCCCAGGCCAAGGTAGTTTAGTAGAAAACATAAATAAAGCAAACAGTTCAAACAGAGAGCACTTAAGCTAATTTTGATGATATCATTCCTTGTTTGCTTTTAAGATTTTATAAGAAACACATGTGAATATTTCATAACATAAGAGAAAACGAGATTTAAACATGAGAAAATGATACTTATTTATTCCAGTTGTGCACAAGAATCGAGTGAAATGTCCTCAGCTTTATTTCATAATCCAGTGAACCAGTCCAGTCTTGAGTACAATAGCTCCTTAGCTTAAAACAAAATGTCTCCATAAATGCTTTTTAATCCACCCTAATTACTTCAACTTGTGAAGTATTTATACAAAATTTAATACAAAATATCTCATAACCATATGAGATTTATTCTATGAAACAAAAAATATCTTCAGTATGAAGATAGAGACAGATGGAAAACTGTTTGCTCGCTGTCCCTTTTTTGTGAATGTTCTGGCTGCTGGAATTTGGATTTGGCTCTTGCAGTTGCCTTGGTAGTTATGTGCTGGATTTCACTCTTATCTTTGACCTATTGATACTATTTACCTGTGTTGATTGATCTTGTATTACCTATTTTTACCTGACAAACATATTTCACCTCACAGATTTACTATAGTAGCTTTATAATAAATCTGTCAAATTGGTCCACCATTCACTATTTGGTAATTTTATTCGAATCATTTTCCTGTAGACTTCATC
>APFE030020663.1:6127-61522 GCA_000404065.3 Pinus taeda | reverse complement strand
GAGATCCATTACTTCCTTGTCATTTATTTGGATGATCTCACACCTTTTTCAAAATCCGACCAAGACCACTTGAAACATTTGAGGCATATATTTACAACATGCAGGAAATATGGAATTTCCTTGAACCCCAAAAAATCCTTGTTTGGTCTAGAGGAAGGAAAACTACTGGGTCACATTATTTCCAAAGATGGTATCAGAATTGACCCAGACAGAATCCAGGCTATCCAGCAAATGCCCCATCCAAGGAATATAAAGGAATTACAAGCCTTTTTGGGGAAAATCAACTTTCTGAGAAGGTTTATCCCAAACCTGGCTGAGCTGAGCAGATTGCTTAATAACATGCTCAAAAAGGATTCCAAAGTTAAATGGACAGTGGAGGCTAATCAAGATTTTGAAGGCATCAAGTTTTCCCTTACCCAAACCCTGTCCTAACTAACCCTCAGTTTGATAGAGAGTTCACCATATTCTCCTTTGCCTTTGAGCACACAATTGCTGTAGTTTTACTGCAAAAAGATGACCAAGGGAATGAGAAACCCATTGCTTTCTTTAGTAAAGCTCTTATAGATGCACCCCTCAAGTACCAAATCATGGAAAAGAAAGCATATGCTTTGGTTAAAGCTATTAAGGACTTTAGGATTTACATCCTGTACTCCCATATAATAGCCTATGTGCCAAGCCCAATTGTCAAAGATATACTCACTCAAGAAAACTTGTAGGGTAGAAGAGGAAAATGGATTGCAAACATTCTGGAATTTGATATAGAAATAAAGCCTACAAAACTAATAAAAGGGCAGGGCTTGGCTAAATTAATTTCTGAAACAAATTTCCAAGCCCTAGACATCAACCAACTGGACATTGAACCGGAGCTGGCGACTCCAAGGATCAATGTAGCCTTTGAACAATCCCCCTGGTATTCTGATATTTGTTATGTGTTACAAAACCTGTGTGCTCCCCCAGGACTGTCCATAACTAAATATAGGTTCTTAAAAATGAAAGCTTTAAAATTCTATGTCATGGAAGAAAATCTATTTTGGAAAAACCATGAGGGCATCTTGTTAAATTGTCTGATTGAAAATGAAGCTAATAAGATCATGGAAGAATTTCATGCAGGTGATTGTGGTGGGCATCTATACTGGAATTCCACTGTGGATAAAATACTTAGAGCTGGATACTACTGGCCGTCTATGTTTTCTGATGTCAAGAAATTCACTACTGCATGTCACAAATGTCAAGTATTTGAAGGAAAGAGACAATTGCTGCCACTGCCTTTAAGGCCTATTGCAACAGAGAGACCATTTCAGCAATGGGGCTTCGATTTCATTGGAGAAATAAACCCCTCATCTTCAGGCCAACATAGATTGATTTTGATAGCAACAGACTACTTCACAAAATGGATTGAGGCAATCCCATGCAGACAAGAAAATGATTCCACTATCATTCAGTTTCTTGAGACCAATATCCTTGCTAGATTTGGATGCCCTGATAAAATAATAACAGACAATGCGGCTGCCTTCAGATCTAAAAAGATGGTCAGCTTCTGTCACAAATTCCAGATTACTCTGGGCCATTCTACTGCATATTATCGCCAAGGAAATGGCCTGGCAGAATTATCAAACAAAAGCTTGGTAAATATGATAAAGAAGGTGTTGGAAGAGAACAAGAAGAATTGGCACAAGAAACTTGTCAATGCCTTATGGGCAGATAGATTAACAACCAAAAGATCAATTGGGGTCAGCCCATATGAGTTAGTCTACGGATTAGAGGCCAAGTTCCCCTCATCACTAGGGATCCCTATTATGAAGCTACTCCAAGAAAGTCAAGCTGAGCCCAATGATATGCAAAGGAGAGTGAATCAGATTATATGCCTACAGCAAACCAGGGACCAAGTCTACAACAGAGTACAGGTCTTACAAGAAAAGCTCAAGAAGGCTTTTGATAGAAGGACCAAGGCTGAGGATTTTAACATGGGTGATAAAGTTCTCAAGTGGGATTCAAAGACAGAAAACAAAGGAAAGCATGGAAAGTTTGATTCCCTTTGGAGAGGACCATTTCTCATCCAAGCAGTACAAGGAAATAACACCTACTTTCTTGAAAATCTTGATAAAACTAACTTGGATGAAGGTCCTGTTAATGGCAGGATGCTGAAACACTATTTTGATTACCTTCCTTAAATACAACATGCCTGCTCTTGTACATAATTTATTGTATGTATTAATTGGTTGTATATATTATTATCTCTAAAATAGGTGAATAGATTCATTTCAAGAGACATGGCAGAAACAAGAAAGGATTGGATGGCAAAAACTACTATTAACAGACCAGTCTACATCTTGGAAGTTCAAGGGTGAAAAGCTCCAAGGTTTGAAAACAATAGCTAAAGGGCCAAGGCATACTGACCTGCTGTTCTTGGTCTTTCAAGAAGAAAAACCATCCCTATGTGGAGCCACTGTTGGATACCTATACCAATAGGTTTCATATTTCATGATTGATAAATTCAAGGGCCAAATATGCTCTACTTTGCTGCTACAAAGGTTCCATATTTGCAAAGAAAGACTAGGTGTGTACATACCTTCATGCCCATTTAAGTTTTGATGGATGACCCAACAGTCTAATCTGGATCATGCCATGTTTTCAATTTATGTTGTAGAATAGAGGAAGAAATCTGTTCAAACTGTTTAATCTTGGCAGATCAGTAGTTAGGCAGAGAAACTAAGGTTCCCAACTGCTTAATCTGGGGCCTTGGAAGAAATAACGGTAGTGCTCGATAGGAAATGAAAGAAAAAAGCCAATGGAAAAGAAAAGGCACACAAGGGGTTTGCAAGTTCAAGTGCACCCTCCAAGAAGAAACAAAAAATGCTAGGCTAAATAGTTGGGTAGGTAGATGGGGTTGCAGAAATGGTGTTCCTTCCAAGATATACTGTGCTAAACAAGTACAAGCAAAGCAACACAGTGAAGCATGTCTAACTTCCCTTTTTCCCTTTCTTTACCACTCATTAGTAAACATCCCTTCACCAGGTGTGTTCATAAGGGAGACTCAAGGTTTTATGTTGGTTCTTATGGCCTTTAAAAGCCACATTTCTTGTGCAAAAAACTTTTCACTTTGATCTACTCTTTAAACTAAGTTGTCTCCAAGAAAACCTAATGATACCACTCTTCATTCACCTTCTCCCTCCATATTAACCTCTAACTCTATTATCTAGCCCCCTATGTTTCACTTTCCCTACTATTATAACACCATGGTGTATAAACCCCAAACAATGTATAAATATCCCCTCCTTGGCATTATAGCCATATGTGTTCACTACTGGGGCATTGGACTAACACCTGGTTAAGTTCAAGAACCCAAGCCTAACCCCTTTTCTCTATCAGATCTTGTCTACCTAGCCAACTCTCCATTTTTGCCTAAAAACTCTTCAAGGAACCCTTTTGTGCACCCTTATAACCACTAGAAGGCAAAAATACGATGAAATTCACTTTCCCCGCCTTATCCTAAGGTCGGGAGCCTTTATGCGCCTTTCTCATGAAATTTAATTAAAACCCGCCTATCCTAAAGTTTTTCTTTGATATGTTTTATGTGAAAATTTCATGAAAAACCTTTGTTTCCGCCTTATTCTAAAGTCGTCGGGTATATTTGATTTTTTACAAAAGAAACATTGAAAATCATTGAAAATCATTGATAACCCAAAGGGTCCCGCCGGGCGCGGTTACCAATACATATTATTATTTTAAGCCACCCGTTGACTTTATCCGCCGTGCAGCTTGCTAGCCCGATATCCGTCCGATCGAGGCTTTCCAGATCTACGGTTGTCAGGGATTTCGGCGGGGCCCGATGTCCGACAGATAACCGTCGTTGACCATATCTTCCGCACATATTTCCTTCCCGATAGCCGTCAGATCACGCGCCTTAAATCCAACGGTTGTCGTGGATTTCAGAGGGGCCCCGATGTCCGACAGATATCGTCCGATATCTGTCAGATGGTGATGTCACGCGAATCCACGCGTCGCTCCCAAATTCCATCGGAGCCCCCTCTGACAAATTCCTTGCTGTATAGGAGGGGGCCCGATATGAAGACACTTGTCCGCCTGCGTCACCCTCCCTGCTGTCCATTATGTCAGCGCCATGGCCGCGCACCCTGTCCTCCATTCAGCCACCTGGCCGCCACCTCACCGCCCCTGTGGACCGGTCTCAGGCTGCCATGTCACCCGATGATGTCCTGCTCACGTCATCCGACCCGGACCCACTTGCTGACGTCATGTTGACGTCATTTAAAAAGCGCGCCAATAAGCCAAAAAAGCCATATTTTGACAAATTTACGTGTTTTTTAGCACTTTTTGTAAAAAACACCTCTGCTCTCTCTGCATGCGCGCTACGACGAACAGTTCGCCAACCAAGTCCAGACCAACCACAGAGGTTCAGAGCGTGCACCCAACTGCTGTTCCGACCTGAGCAATCTGTTAAACAGGTATTTGTCCGTGAAACCTCCCTGCAACCTGGTTTATTCTCTGTAAATGCTAAAAAACACCTGAACACGGCGGAAGCTTAAGAAATTACCATGAAACCAAGCGTACCCAGCTCCCCCTTGAAGAATTAACGGTCAAATTTCACTGGCAGAGCCATTTTGCACTGAATTTTCAGTAAAAACCCTTCTCCGTTCACGCAGTCGTGAACCACAGTCCATAACCTGCTTCTAAATTATCAAAGAGAGGGCTGCTAAACACGGTGAATAGCCTTCGCGGAGAGCCAAATAGTATTCCAATTGCTGTGGACCACCCTGCAACCCTGCACTCCTCTAAAATCTTCCATCTTCAGATAGCACCTTCATCATTTGTCAAACAGCATCCAAGTAAACATGGATACTCCAATGGCATTATTAGCCCTCAATGTTGCTCCCCTGAATTCCCCCCAGAGAGAGCTGGAGTGGCAGGATTTGGTAGATCTAGACTACCAAATCTCAGAAGACAGCCCATCTAAATGCAAGTTCCACATTCATCTGTTAAATGAGCTCAGAGCCAAACATAAAGATGGAACAGATATTCTAGGCATTTGGGAGTCCTCCCTGCCAATCTTCAAGCTCCCTCAGGTCAACCAGTTCCCTGACCTGATTCACTTGTGTGCTGTCTGCTATGACCCCATGCAGAGGGCTGTACTTGACCCTAAAGGTGCAGTAGTGTTTTACATAACCCCTGAGGCCATCAGGGAAATGCTCCAGTTCAAAACCTAGAAGAAGTTGGTCCCTTGTCCCTGCTGGGACATTGATCAACCAAGGAGCCAAGATATTAACAGAAGCACAGATCCTAAAGCTGAATCAACTATTCATCACAAACTCTGACACAGTGCTGCACCCTCCCATTTTTGATGGCTATCTCAATCAACTGGGTCTAGACCTGGCATATATGATTAGCTCAGTTTTTGGGTACAAATCACTAGAGTTTATTGAGGAAACTGTATTAGTGATGATGACAATGTTCTCCCCCGGGAAGACTCCTATTTGCTATGATTATGCTACATACATCTCAGACAAGATACATGAGCAATTTTTAAACTTGTCAAGAGAGAAGGTGTTCAGATACACCTCATACATTTATCATCTCATTCTGCACTATCAACATGAGAAGTTTGTTGGAAATAATACTGAGAGGGGGGGGATGAATCAGTATTATCACATTAATAAAACTTTTTCATTTCCAAGCTCTGATTCATATATGCTACTTCCACAACTTCTTATGATTAAGTTAATTGATCTTCAATGAGTGCATTAGAACATTATCAACCATATATCAGTTAACAGATGCAGTAACATAGAATAGATCATCACACATAAGGCACACACATGAACACCATGATATAAGGTGGAAACCCAATGCGGGAGAAAACCACATGCTGCAAGTCATCTCAATCTTCTTCTTAATAAGAAAATCCTTTTACAATATTTGTACTGGTGCAGTCTTATACTAGTACGGGAGCTACAACCCCCTTTGCTCTTGTACTAGCCGATCCATTTACTAGTACGCAGGCTGCTACCTTCTACAATGCTCCAAAGATTCCCTTTTGCTCTTGTACTATCTTAGATACTAGTACGTAGGTGCTGACCTACAATCTTCTCTCCTCCAGGTACCACGTTTCATCAATTTTCATACTGGATACACTGAAGCACAACCCATAATCTGAAAGGCCACATTTCATCCAATTTTCATACTGGACCCAATAACCACATGAAGCTCATAATCAAACAACCTTCTGAATCACCCAAACACTAGATCAATACATATACAAGTGAGTCATCAACCAGATCTAGTCAATCAGATCACATAAAGATGAGCTATTAAGAACCTGATCCATTCATCCATCAATGTACAAACATTTAATCAATCACCCCTTAGACTGCTGTTATCAGTACATGATATCAGACATCAGACGTTACTTCAAAACCCAGATCACAGCAATGATAAACATGTACAACTAAATAGACTTCAAGAGAAGTACGCAGCTTCACCCATATAACAGCTGCGTATAAGTATGCATTGTATCCATCTGCTTCCCTGCGTACGTGCGCACTGTGCCTCACAGACCTCCTGCGTATGTGCGCTCTGTGTCCAATGAACTGCCTGTGCTCCTCCGCATCTGCAGAGCTTTTGGTCCTGCGTATCTGCACACCTGAAATGCTTTTGTCCCTGCGTATCTCCGCACTTTTCTTTCATTGGACCTGCGTACCTCTGGGTATAGATAATTTCGAGACTTCAAGAATAACCCAGACGGTCAGATCTACAGATCTGATCATGCGTCGAAGAGATCTCAATTCATCAGTAGATTCGCCTTATTTAGATCTAGACATTACACCCAAGAGATCATGATATTTCAGATCTAGCTTCTCATAAGATGTTCAACCCAAGCACACATCCTAAGCCAAATGATCTCCTTTTCTTTCTATAGGTAAGCTTTTCCTTAAATCAAGGATCATGGGGCTCAATAATAATAATAAAATAAACAATACCACGGGCCAAAACCATGATAACACAATACCGTCGGCTAAATACCAAGGGTACAACATAAGGAACCCCACATGTACGCGCTTTACTGCCTTGGAGTGTGTGCACTGGGGTACGCACCCCATGAATGGGTAACCTGCGGGTAGGTACGCACTTTATATGAGACATGTCTGCGTGTCCGCACCTTTTTGTAAGGTGTGCCTACGTACTCCTTATTTTCTTCAATATTTGAGAGCTAATCATCAATCTCTGCTATTGTCCTGGTGTACAGTGATCCATCACCTGAATGGGTTGCCATCAAGGACAACACTTTAGCCATGATGCCAACAATCTCCCCCTTTGGACTTGATGGCAAAGATTACTTGTGAACTGTCATCTGATCCCTTCATCTGATTCCTTTTTGCTGTCCGGTAACCCATGCACTCTATCACATCTGATATATCTTCTAAATGTATACAAGTGAGATGATCTTCTATGAGAGGGCTGCCATCAAGTACAACACATGCATCATAATGCCAACAATAATAGGAGTCAATTTCCCAAGGGAATAACACAAGGAAATATGAGCTTGGAGGGATTGAAAATTGGCTAAGTGTTGGCCAAAGTTAGTCAGTCAGGTAGAGGGATAAACTATACACTTGTAGGGTGTGCTCAAGCTTGAGAAAGCATATGTATTTCATCTCTATTCTTTGATTAATGCAATACATATAGTAAGGGGTTTTGAGCAGTTTCTTTCCCCTAAATAAATATTTGTGCACGTGTGATGTTTCATTTTTCATGTATATGATTTGTGTTCTATATGGTGAATTAACTTCCATAGATTAGTAGAATAGCTTCGAGTCTTGTGAGTTAGTAAATTTCATGAAAAGTTTCAAATATACACATTAATTTTTACATGGTATTAGAGCTGGAGTCACTGTAGAGAAAAGATTTCGAAGTTGTCATTACAGAGGTTCTAACTTGAAGATCAATGTTTCGAGTTTTATTTAGGACTGAGAAGATGCCCTTAAGGGAAGCTCAAATTATGCTACATGGAAGGAAAACATGGAGGTAGTACTGGAAGATAATGGGTTGAAGGAATTCATTGATAATGATATTCTGAAACCAACAACATCTGATGCTAAGGGTCTAGAAGAATGAAAGAAATGTGTAGCCAAGGTGAGGAGGATCATAATGGAGGGAGTAAGAGACCATATTGTCTCAAATATCCACTGGAAATAGACCTCTTATGCAATGTGGCAAGCATTTATAGATTTGTTCCAGTATAGTAGTGACCACAAGAAGCTCGCACTCAAGGAAAAACTTTGAAATATCAAGATGGAGAGGAACAAGACAATTCCAAAGTACCTGAGGAGGTTCACACAATATCATGATAAACTTGGTCAAGTTGGTGTTACTTTAGCAGAGGATGATGTGGTAAGCCTAACCCTTCTATTCCTTCCCAAGAGCTGGCACAACTACAAAGATTCAGTGAACAAGAGGGAGAAACTACCAAATTGGGAACACTTATAGTTTGATTTGGTACAAGAGGAAATAAGGTGGAATACCAGTGACAAGACTTCATCCAAGGGCGAGGATGAGGAAAATTTTGCTTTGGATGGAAAGGCAAAGAAAATGAAACATAATAAATCCCAATCCAAAGCAGAATCTAGTCAAGTGGGAAATAATAAAAACTTGTCTAGAATCAAGTGCTTTCACTATCATGAATTTGGGCACTATGCCACGAAGTGCCCACACAAGAAGACAATAAAGAATACCTTAGGGGGAGTGGTAGGTGAATCTTTTACTTCACATTTATAACTTTATTTTACTTTCATTTCATGCATGGTCAACACAATGATGGGAAGCGTGTGTTACCTGGACAATAGTGCCTCGTTCTATATGATCGGGAATACATATTTTTTTAGTGATTTGGAAGAGAAGGATCTCCAGATGTACATCAATATGGGAGATGATGGAAGGTGTAATGCTGTCGGGTTTGGTACAATCACCTTTCAAAGGGATTTAGGCTCCCCTCTCAGGCTCAAGGATGTGATGTTTATTCCGGGTCTAAAGAAGAATCTTGTCTCTGTTGCAGTTTTGGAATACCGTGGTTATGTTATTATATTTAGCAAAGTAAAGGAATTGATGAGACACATATCCATGGTACAGGTGAACAAAATCGAGGTTCATGTGAAGAATCTCTACAAGCTAGATGTGGAGGATTGTGTATTGAGCACAAAGGCAAAGATGGTGTAGAGTCGCAATGTCAGTGAACTTTGACATAGAAGACTTGGCCATTTTCATCATGGAACTTTAAATATCATGCATCAAATTACTACATGTCCCCAAGGAGCATTAGAGAAGCAAGATAAATGTAAAGGGTGTACCTTGGGGAAGTACATAGAAGCCAATTTCCATGATCGGGACAACAGAGCACATGCAGTCCTTGAAAGGATCCACTCTAATGTTTGTGGACCTTTTTCAATAGCCTCTAATACCAGGGACAAATATTTTTTCATCTTTATTGATGAACTATCATGGAAGTATTGGATCTTCTTCATGTGAAAAAAGGATGATACTTTCTCTAAGTTCTCAGAGTTCAAGGCATTGGTGGAGAAAAGAATGGGCAAGAAGGTGAAGGATCTCAGGAGTGATAATGGAGGTGATTACATGTCAAATGACTTTAAAAATTTCTTTACAAAAGGAGGCATTCGACGAGAGTTGACAACACTCCACAAACCATAGCAAAATGGGGTTGCTAAGAGGAAGGACCGTAGCATTTTGGGAGAAACACGGGCAATATTCCATGACCAAAGCCTACATTTGTGTTGAAGGAAGTGTAACTAGTTTCGGTCTTCATAAATGTATTTTTGATATTTGTACTTATTCAAGAAAAGAAATATTATTTTTATAATATATATGACAATGAGTTTCTTTCTCATTGAAGTAGGTCTAGCACATGTCAAAGTGCTATAGGAGAGTCAAATAGTCAAGAGTAAATATTGAAGGCCTTAAAGGAATGTTACACCTTGTATCAATATATAAGTCAAAGGAAGACACTCAAGCGAAGAAGAAATGCATGTTGGCATTATGATGCATTTGTTGTACATGATGGAAACTCACTTGTAACAGAACAAGGATATGGTAACTAGATGAATCTACAGGTCAGATCAGAGGTGACAAAATGATGGAATAAAATAATGGGTCAAAGGTTTACAGATCAGAATTAGAAGCTTGATACAAGAAATTATTGGTATTATGAATTAGGTGTTGTCCTTGACAAAAACCTACTTGATGAGTTGTTGTTTACGATAACCTATTTGGTGAATGGACTACTTGATAAAGGTATAAACATGATGTGACAGAATGCATGGCAGTTGTGTCTATAGATGTGACAAAATGCAGGGGAATTAAGAGGAATCAGTTCAGAAATGATAAAGTGATGAAAACTCACATTGTAACAGGTCAATTCAGAGGTAACAGTGTAATGGCATAGAAGAACAAGATGATGGGACAAAGGATTACCGATCAGAATCAAGAAATTGAGAAAAGAGAATGTTTTAAGTTGTATATGTTGTTTCACCTAGTCCAAGTCGCATATACACATAGGTACACATAATAAAAGGCACATATACGTATGCACACAATTTCACAGAAGGAAAAGCACGTATGGGATGGAAACTTAATGTTAAAAAATACCAAGGGTCCATACCATGGTATTAGCCCACGATATTCAGCGGAATAAAGAATATTGATCCCGTCAAAGAATACCATCGGCCTAACTATGGTTTTGACCCGAGGTATTGAAAAAGGCTAAAACTATATAAGGAAGTGGAGATCAAAGTGTGAGTGTGTGAAAGTGATGAAAATCTTATGAAGAGTTAGATTAAAAGAAAATAAGCATGTTATGGGTTTTTTATGCTTTGCTTGATCTGAACTAAGTATGCACCTAAGTGTTTGATGATGGATGATATCTAATAGATCTAAAATAATTATGCACTAATGATGGATTAGGATCATGAGACTTGAAATGAATTATCATTGTATGAACTGATAATGGATGTGCTAGATCTGAGTGCTAACACATGTTTTATCCTTTAAATACTATGATCTGGGTATATCTAAAGTCTTGAGAAGTTGCGAAGTTATAAGTCATTATTTGCATATCTATATGCAGGTTTGCCTCGGGGAAGGTGCATATACACGCGGATTCAGCACTTCCAAGTAGTGTATGCAGAGGAAGGGCTTGTTGTTTAGACATGACTAATCTATCTGATCAATGCTTTTATTTTACTGTTATTTGTCAATGATGTCTTCATTAGTTCTGAAGTTAAACTGATTGTATAAGGAGATTGACTCTGGCTGATTGATTGATTGAGTAAGAAGGGTGATCTTTGCTTCTATTTGTTTAGAACTATGTAATATGAAAGTAGATCTTTAGAATGTATTTGGTTGGTACAATTTTTGGTTCAGATGATTTCTGATTCAATATATTTAGAGGTACATGCAGGTTGGGTTACAGAGAGTAGCGTATACACACAGTTTGTCCTCATTGAAGTAGCGTATACATTTTGACATATGATTTTTGAGGTTATAGTTGGTTCTAGTTGTTGATGAAGTTTTTTGAGTTCAGTTATGTGTACTAATTATAGTGATTTGACTGTTCCAGTTGATTAGTTGAATTTTGATTAAGTGTCGGTTGATTAGATTTTGAGTGAATGGTTGATTCACTTGTATTAGGAATTGATTATTGGGTGATTCAATTGTGTCAAAGGTTTCAATGATTGTTTGATTCAATTGTGTTAGAAGTTTCAATGATTGGTTGATTCAGAAAGTGATGATTGGGTTTCATTTATGTTAGATATTGATGATTGGGTTTTAGTGATTGATTGATTCAGATGTACTAACGATGGATGAATGTGTTACAATTTGATTTTTGATATTGAGCTTAAGTGTTGGTAATGGGTCTAGTATGAAAATTTGATGAAACATGGCCTACAAGTTATGATGTGTTGAACCCGATGGATCCAGTCTAAAAATTTGATAAAACATGGTCCATGGAGGATGTTGAGGGTTGGATCCTTCAGTGAGGAAGTCGAAGCTTCCTTCTAGTAGTAGCTGGTGAACAGATCAGGGGGTTGGAGCTCCCTTCAAGTAGTTGTTGGAGAACGAGTGAAGGTTGTAGCCTTCTGTAGGCTGGCACCTACGTACTGGTAAACATATCAGCTAGTACAAGAGCTAGGGGGTTGTAGCTCCCTTCTAGTAGAAGCTCGAGAATGGGTGAAGGTTGTAGACTTCTGCAGGTGGGTGTCTGCATACTGGTATGAGTTTGCGCCAGTACAAGATTGTAAACAAATTTTTCTTTATATTAAAAGAAGACAGAGACAACAACAACAAGTGGTTTTCTCGTGCATTGGGTTCCCACCTTAGATCTTGGTGTTCATGTGTGTTGCTTATGTGTGATGGTTTATTTATTACAACACATGGTTACTGTTTATCTAATGTTTAATAAATTACTAATGCAATGGCTGAAGACAAAACATATGATGAATTAACTGAATCATAAGTTCACTGGATATATGCTAATTGTATTTAGAATAGTCGTGTACACACGCAAATTCCTTTCAGTAAAGTTGCATATAGAAATCTGAATATGAAATGTAAAATGTTATTGATTTGAAAATATTGATTCACCACCCCCCCTCTCAATATTTTTCCCAAAAAGGCATACAATATCTAGCAATACTCTCCACACGTGAAAAATATTAGGGCAATAGAACAACATTATAAAATAATAATCATACACTCAAGGAAGGATCTCGACTGGTCAAAGATATACTTAAGCAAGGAATAGAAGAGTAACACTTCATTTAGGAGACTCATTCGAGGAAGGTCTAACTCTAGACAAGAATCATAGAAAGAAGAAGAAGTTTTGGAAGGAAGAGGATGAATTGTCGAAGAATAAAGTGCCAGAAGAAGTGCTGGGGCACATGGTGCAGAAAGGAGTAAAGACTTTAATTGTGCTTGGAGGAACTCTTAGTCAGGGGTCTAGGGTTTGGCATTGATCAATATAAGCTTCAATAAGAGAAAACTTACAAAGGGTTTTCCTCTCAAGAGTGGAGAGGTTTTAGCCTTGGAAGAGAGCCAACATCTTGTGTTCTTGTTTTATGTTTTGGTAGTATTTTGATGAAGTACACACATATGCACTAATAAAAATAAGAAGAATAATAAGCTAACAAGAAAAGTAAAAATACTCCACAGATTGTTATCAAGTAATGAAGAATCTCACTACACTACTTTTCCCTAGATTCTTCAACACGGTATCGAAGTGTAGGTGACACATCAAGGAAAGGGAAAGTCAAGAACACTCATCAAAAGAAGCATCTACAAATCTAAAGCATCAATCATAGAAGTCTCCACCACTTCAAGGACAAGAAGGGTCTACAATCCATCATTTATCAAGGAGGTCTACAAAGATATAAGAAGAGCCTTACATAAAGGCACCTACAAAGAAGATCAGACTGGAGAAAGACCTACATCATGCTAGAAGTCATCAAGAAAATCTCATCATAAATCAAGTACACTTGAAGAAGGAAACTTGAAGAGCATTAAGATCCAGGGAAGACAAGCCACCAAACCTTCAAGGAGGAAGCAAATCCATTCCATCTCAAAATATATCAAATAAGTACATGTCCCCTTCTGAATATACATCAATGTCATTTTGTAAGGAAAGCAATAAATTGGTAGGTACCAATAACTTTCTTGCATGGAAGAAGAGGATTGATCTACTACTCAAGGAGAAAGAACTCCTAGAGCATATCAAAGGGAATATCACCATCCTTGCTGAGGAGCATACTCAAGCCTTAGCCAAGAACAATAAGGATGAGACAAGAGATCAAAGGATTCTGATAGAATCGATCAAAGACTCTCTCATTCCCTATGTCTCCAAGTTTGAGACATCGAAACAAATTTATGATAATATAGTAGATATATTCCCAGTATCCACCATCGGAGAAGTAATATCTTTGAGAAATTAATTATAAAAGATAAAGATAACAAAGGAAGGAATATCTCCCTACTTCATGAAAATATCTGAAATGAGAGATCAACTTCAAGAGCTTGGGGAACTCATGTTTGACAGAGAGATGACAAATGTTGTACTCAATGCTCTACCTGAAGAGTGGGGAAACTTCATATCTAGAATTTATGCCAAGAAGGAAGCAAACACTCTCAGTGAAATATGGTCTCCATGTAGAACAAAGGAAACTAGACATAAGGCAAAAGAAGATTTGGGATCAAAGGAGCAAGCATTTTCTACCATGGCCAAAAGAAAGGGTAAATTTGGCAAGTTTGTTCCACAAAGAACAAACAACAAAGACATGTCCAAGATCTAATGTTTTGGATGCCAAGAATATGGACACTACAAAATGGATTGTCCTAAGCTTAAGAAGGACAAAAATCATAAAAGGAAGAGGGAAGAAGCTCACGTAACTCAAGAGATGAAAGAAGGAAAGAGGAAAAAGAAGGCAAATCCTCTAGATCTCTATTATGACTAGGTCAAACTCTCTTCTTCTATACTTCTTTCAAAGTTTTGAATAGATAGTATCATGTACGAATAAATTAAATTGCATGGCTAGAACAAAATGCATAAGTGGAAATATCTTCTAGAATATAGGAGCATGGAAAATATAGCTTAAGATATTCTTGTAGAAGAAACATACCTAGTATAGGACCTCATACATGATGAAAGGAAACTTGATTATGATAAGAATCTTAGAAGACCTACGTCATCAAAGGAAGGAAACATTTTCAAAGCTAGGATCCTTAAGATCCTTGGTGGAATCTTCAAAAGAAGGTTCATGAACCAAGGTAGATGTCTCATTGGAAATCATATTCATGGGATTCAAGAAAAGGATGATATGCAAGCAAGCTAAGATGAATCAAGAAGGGCCACACCAAAGGATGATCAAAGGATAATGAAGATGAGGTATGTATACATCAAAGTTTAAGTCATGTTTTCATTTGTATATTATTGAGTCATGGGTATAGTTCTATAACACGATCAAGCATGAAAGAATCTCTTTCACAAAAGACATGCTCGAAGGCATGCACTGCAATTCAATAAAAGTCAATAAAATAATATGATCACATAAGGAGCATAATATTGCTGACTAAGAAGCAAGAAGAAGTGTTGGCAAGTCCAGAAAGAAAGCAATGAAGGAATTATCTCACAAGAAGAATTAGGTGGTTGACCTATCTATCTAAGATGAAGCAAAAGAAAGAAAGAGATTAAGCATGTGAATAATACCATGATCACCAAGAATCACTATCTGACAAAATGCCTTGAAATATATCTCCTGAAAGAAGGCAGGGCAACTCTGATAAAGGAAGAAAGGACCCTTGACACCTATGAAGGCCTTGGAGATACAAAAGGTGCAGGGAACTAATCTACTCTACAAATATGTCATGATGAAGAAGCCATCCAACAAACGAAAAAAAAAATGTTGAAACAACATCAGGATGAAGTCATGACGGGCTACTAGGTCAAAGCATGTAACCTAGAAAGTACTATGAAGCATCCATGAAGAAAGTATTCCGAAGCATGGACAAGATGACAAAGAATTAGCCAAGATGAAAAGAAAAACATGATAGTCACTTTCCACGAAGCAATGACATGACAAAACAAGAAGGAAAGTGATCAATGGATGGTTCCTTACTGAGAAGAAGTTCAAACAAAGAATTCATGACATCAAGAAAGGAAGAAGATCAAGAATCTAGAGGACCCACGAAGAAGAAGCTATTGGTGAAGGAAAGAGTCCCTAGTTAAGAGGGAGCTCTGACAAGTCCCTAATCAAGAGGGAGTTTTGGATCACCCCTGATTACAAAGGAGTGACAATCTTTTTTCCATTTCATAGATCATGCACTAAACTAGGACTAAAAATCGTAAGTCTGGAAGAAGGCCATGAATGGAAATGTAGACACAAGATAGACACAACATTCATGTATTCATTTGGGAAGAAATAATTGGAGGATTAGGTAATCATATGGAATCTGATACTCTTGGAGTATGTGTAGGGCATCCAAGAAAAGAGTAGGAAAGATGATTGATATTCTTTGAGGGCTGGGAACCCGAGATAAAAATAGTCCTAGAAGGTCATACTCAGTGAACACCTGGGTGGGTATGTACCTTGAGAGAGAATGATGAAGGTGTCTATGAATCATTGGTCTCGCCAAAATTGTAGCTCATGGTCTCGTAAAGAGATGGAGCTGTTAGTCAAGGCCTTGCACTATGACAATGCTAATAAATATGATGCTATAATAGATGGATTTGTAATCTAATTTATCTTATGTGAATTCTTCAAGATTGATCATAGCCAAACACCTTGGAATGTTAAATGAATACCTCCATACTTAAGAGGGAGTGTTGAAGGAAGTGTAACTAGGTTTGACCTTCATAAATGTATTTTTGATATTTATACTTATTCAAGAAAATAAATGTTATTTTTTATAATATATATGACAATGAGTTTCTTGCTCATTGAAGTAGGTCTAGCACATGTCAAAGTGCTATAGGAGAGTGAAATAGTCAAGAGTAAATATTGAAGGCCTTAAAGGCATGTTATGCCATGTATAAATATATAAGTCAAAGGAAGACACTCAAGCAAAGAAGAAAGGCATACAATATCTAGAAATACTCTCCACACGTGACACTCAATGAATATAAGAGTAACACTTCATTTAGGAGACTCATTCAAGGAAGGTCTAACTCTAGACAATAATCATAGCAAGAAGAAGAAGTGCTGGAAGAAGGAGGACAAAGTGATGGAGAATAAAGTGTCAGAAGAAGTGCCAAGGTACATGGTGCAAAATGGAGTAAATACTTGAATTGTGCTTGGATGAACTCTTAGTTAGGGATCTATGGTTTGGCATCAATCAATAGAAGCTTCAATAAGAGAAAACTTACAAAGGGTTTTCCTCTCAAGAGTGGAGAGGTTTTGGCCCTGGCAAAGAGACAACATCTTGTGTTATTGTTTTATGTTTTGGTAGCAGTTTGATGAAGTACACGCATATGCACTAATAATAAGAAGAAGAAGAAGGCTAAGCTAATAAGAAAAGTAAAAAGACTACACAAATTGTTATCAAGTAACAAACAATCTCACTACACTACTTTTCCCTAGGTTCTTCAACAATTTGCACTTGTGGGCTGAAGCATGCAACATAATGGTCTATTTTCCAAACAAGAGTCCTTATCGAATTCTTGGCATGATTACACCAGAGGAGAATTTCTCGGGAAGGAAGCCAAATTTGTTACACTTTAGGATTTTTGGAGCATTTGTCTACTGCAATGTCTCCAAAGAATCAAGGAAGAAGCTAGAGCCGACAATAGAGTTGGGGATACTTTTTGGTTACATATAAACTCCCCAAAACTACCGTGTGTATTTTTCATCTCTCAAAATGATAGTTGTGTGAAGGGATGTAAAATTTGATGAAGACAAAGCCATGTGGTGCTCTCTTTAGAGGGAGCTTTATATCTCACTAGAGTAAGATATTTTAGCTCCAAAGGAGGAACCTCAGGATGATGTGCAACAGCCACAAGTTAAGGAGTAGATAGTGGAGACAAACACTCAAGCACAACCATCCAAAGAAGGAAGGAAGAGAACATGGAAGCTAAGAGACTTGTGTAGGATGCGGGGGTGAAAGTGGGTGCTCCTTCAAATCAACACAGACAGAGAAGGTCACTAGATCGCTACACTAGTTGCATGGATCTCATGACTGAGATAGTGGAGAGTGAGCCATCTTCTTTTGAGGAAATAGTATAGAAACATGTATGGATTGATGCAATGGTGGAGGAGTACGAATCCATTGTCAACAATAGTGTCTGGGAAGTGGTCCCAATACCAACAGATAAATCAGTTGTGGGTTCAAGATGGATCTTCAAGGTGAAGCATGTGATAGATGGAAGCATAGAAAAGTACAAGGCCATATTTTTGGGCCAAGGGGTACTCTTAGGTTGAGGGGATTGACTATGGGGAGACATTTTCTCCTGCAGAAAGGTACTCATCAATCATATCAATCCTTTCCCTGGTTGCATAGATGGGGTGTAAGATCCACTGGATGGATGTGAAAAAACCTTTCCTTAATGGAGTTATTGAGGAGGAGGTGTATATCAATCAACCATAAAAATTTGAAACTTTTGATCCAGAGTCTCATGTGTGGAGACCCAAGCAAGCATTGTATGGTCTCAAGCAAATAAATCGTGCCTGGTAGACTAGAATCGATAGCTATCTCACTGATTTTGGCTTCACCATGAAGCATATGCAAACCTCTATCATATTTTGGTAGAGTGTAAATTGTTGATTATTGTTTTATATGTTTATGACTTGATTTTGATTGATGATAGGCAGTTGATCAAATCTTGCAAGGAGGACCTTGCAAGAAAGTTTGAGATGAAGGACGTGGGTCTCATGCACTACTTACTGGGATTGGAAGTATGGAAAGGTGATGGGGAACTGTTTATCTCTCAGGGAAAGTATGCCAACGAGATAATTTAGAGGTTCTGCATGGACAGGTGGAAACCCATGGAGACTACTCTAGCAACCAACTGGAGGAAAGAGGATGCCACTTCAGGTGAGGAAGTGGATGCAACTATTTACCAACAGTTGGTGGTTTCACTCATGTATCTTATGAACACACGACTAGACATGTGCTTTGCTGTAAACTAGCTAAGCCAATATATGGTTAGGCAAACCAAATTGTTTTGAAGGGAAGCTAAGCATGTTCTACGGTACCTCAGAGGCACTAACCATTTTGTATAATGGTATAGATGGACAAAGGGAGTGAAGTTGTGTGGCTTCACAGATGCAGATTGGGTAGGAATTCCATCAAACCAAAAGAGTAGATCAAGTAGAATTTTTAGTGTTGGTTCTGCAATGATTTTGTTGGTACAACAGGAAGCAAATATCTGTGGCACTCAATTCAGCAGAAGAAAAATACATGGTTGCAAGTCAAGCAACATGTAAAGCTATCTAGATGAGAAAGATACTTTTCGGATTTTTTGATTAGATGATGGATCCTACTATGAATTACTATGATAATAAAAGTTTCATCAAACTCTCTAAAAATCCTTTTTTTTCACGATCTATCAAAGCATATAGATATTTGGTATCACCATCTACGGGATTGTGTGCAGAGGAAGATTATGTTGTTGCAATACATTCCAACAAAGGAATGAGATGTTGATATTTTGACAAAGGAATTTTCAATAGGGAAGTTCTAGTTCCACAGGTGAAAGATAGGGGTGTGTTGAGGCCTCGAAAATCAATGCTTCAACACAAGGGGAAAACCACCCGGTTCAGACCTTATGACAACTCCTTTTCCATTTAGGTAGTGGCTCCAATTGGATTGTATGGGACCAGTTTCCCAATCAAAGGTGATTGAATGAGTGTGTAATGCTTATAGTGAAGTGAAAAATATGTATTTGCAGTGATGAATTAAATGGAAAAATATATGCATTAATATACTCTATAACCCGGGATTGTTTAACTTTTATCTAGATGTGATCTATAATGATTTTATGTAGTAAATGACAATATAGATTTCTAAAACACCAATGGAAATGAAACTATTTGAAGATGATTAGTTTGATTAAACAGTTAATCAAAATAATGTGTAAACTCATATTGCATTTAGAATATCAAAGAAAATCGCTTAACATGTATAAAAATATCAATGGCAACATGATCAATAGTGAATACATGTAAAATTGTTCTTTAAATATCAAGTAATAATCAATCTGAAAAGATAAATTTACTATTTACTTATGAACAAAATAGAGGTGCAATGATAGAAATACTAGATTCATGTTGCTCAGCTCAAAAGAAATAGCAACAGTTTATTCCTTCTAGCAAGCATAATTCTAGGAGTACAGTAATGCAACTTCTCAAAATTCTTTATGAAAATTCCTAAACAATGTTCCAGTTGTTCTATTGAGAAAATGATGAAAGTACAATAGTGCAAGCTTTCGTAAGCCTTTCTTCATAAAATTTAGGACCTTTATTTCATACAACAAGTAAGATTAAATAACAGAAAACAACTGAATCTATTATGCAGAGTGTTGAGGGAATTTAAATAGATCCCTTCAATATGCTTAAAGAAAAACAATTTTTTGGTAGCAATGTTTTGAAAATGATTTGTTGTCGTCATCAGCTTCATTTGTTCCATCAAATTCTCTGGATGTCTGTCTGTTTGTTTGAACTGATTTTCCACTTATCAACACAGTTTTCCTCCTCTATCATGAACTTGAACATATAAAACAAGAATCGATAAGATAAACATAAATGATATGATAAGAAAATTTTATTTGAAATAAATCGCGTTTTGCAGCAAATCAGGAAAAATGTAGAGCGCAATAAATCTCGGCACAAACATCATCGAGAGGAATGCAGAGTAAGGAAGTGGACTTTACGACTTATCGCAATTAGAAATCAGAGTTTGGGGCAAATCATAAAACAATTGCAATCAAATTAGAATTAGTGGTAGAACTCCAAAAAATTGCAATCAGTTTAGACTGGGAGTATTTCATACAAGATCCCAAAGGGGCCTTTTCAAATAAAATCACAATCACAATCGGAATGGGTAGGAGATAGTGAAATGGTGATATTTTTTTATTTGTGATAGCCACGAACACGGGGTTTTTTTAAATTACAGTGTGTAATCCTATCGGGTTTAGGTGGTCCAATCATAATCACAAATCGACTGGGGTGAAGGATGTGTTATAATTTGCGTTCCTTTGAAAACTGCGATTGTGAAATCTAGGAGTGACATGGTAGTGACATCACAAATGATGTCATGATGTGACATGGCGTGTGACATGGAATATGATGCAGCATATGACATGGCAGCTGACATGGAGGATGACATGGATCTGTTGTCATTGATCACGTCATATCACAATCACACTTGGCATAAGGCTTGACTCTTTGAAACTTTGCAATTTCACAGATGCGATATTTTAATGAATTACAGTGTATAATCCCATCAGGTCTAGGACTTTATTACATATCGCAATTGGCATTCAGCAAGAGTATGGGCTTAAGCTTTTTTGGAACCTTTTGCGATAGTCACAAACGTAGGATTTTATGGATTGCAATGGATAATACCGTTGAGTCCGAGCTTTATCACATATTGCAAAAGAGATAGGCAGAGGGACTTGGGTAATGGTTCTCATGACTGTGCGGACACGGGATTTTAATGAAGTGAAGTTAATTTTCCCATTGGGTCCAGGCTTAATCGCAATCAAAATCGGTTAAGGCTAAGACTTAAGTTCTTTGGATCTTTTTTCAATTGCCATGGACACGAGGACTTATGTATTGGGATGTATATTTTCCCATTGGGTCCGGTCTAATCACAATCGCAATGGAGTTTGGAAGAGGGGTCTTGAGCCTTTGGAAGTTTGTTTATTTGCGATGTGAGGGAGTAGGATGAGTCAAAGTTTGTTAAGATTTCAACCTTAGGGGATCAAAAATTCTAATTTATTTTGTTTTTTTTAATAAAATAACCCATATTATTTATTACTTAAGGTTTTTTTAAAGCATAAGAATAATTCTTGGTTTCAGGGCTTTTTAATTTGGTTTTGGGTTATCAAGGTTTAATACTTAGGTTTTAATTAAAAATCCTAAGTATTAAACTTTGATTATATAATTTTTTTTTTTTTTTTTTTTTTTTTTTTTAATTGAAGGGTCCCTATTTTTAATATAAATAAGTTCCATAGAGAAATTATAATATATTAAAATGGGGTTTGTTTGCAGTACAACAATTGGTGATTCACTAGAAGAACCATTATCTCTAAGAAATAAAATTTTCCAGAAATTGAGTAAAAATAATCTAAGTGGAAACTACTTTTCGAAACATTTAGATAAATTAAATTACTCTGACTAATAAGATCATTAAATTGCAATCTTTTTAAAAACCTTTTTTGAATGAAAAACACTTATTTGCTTGTATCAATCATTAATCAGTTTATAAAAATAAAGTAGGGGACCTTTTACAACTTAGCTTAAATTGTACTCATTCATCACAGGTAGAGCCACTACGACCAGTAGGCATTCATAGCCTCAACAAGATTACCTTTTAACCAACAACAATCCATTATCCCATCCATTTAATAGTGCAATAATTAGAGGTAAATTTTCTTTTTTCTTTTCTTTCTTTTTATGCTAAAAAGCCATTGTCCTAGTTTGGTGGCCAGTTAACGACAATGCTAGTCACCGGTAATAATTAAAACTGAACAAGTTGGCTCATGATGAGACCCCTTGTCTTACAATTAAAAGTCATAAGCCATTACCCTGATTTGGTATTCAGTGTGGTAATGTCAGTTTAATTGGTTCCCTATGAACATGGTAAGCAGACTCATGATAAGACCTTTTATCTTTTTAGATTTATTATATTTTATAATTACACTCTAAAAATTCCCTTTTTAATGGATGGGGAGGACTATTGACTCCTTAAGAGTTCTGGATGACAAATCCGAGTTGAAAGTTCTAAAGTCGTAAGACGGTCTTTACTTTTTAAGGATAACCTTTTTGACTGAAACTAGAGTAAAATGATATATTTTTTTGAGGTTTTAAAATATTTTTAGAGTTTTATAATTTTTATCTAATTTTCAATTTTGGTAATCACTTCTTAAAAATTCCTACCTTCAAAATGAAAAATAAAAATAACTTCAAGAGATGTTTGAAAATTCAATAGAGTACTATTCAACATTTTATTAACAAAATTTGTAAAAGGAAAATAAATTACAACGCACTATAAAATGGGAGTGATTTATTACAGATTTTATTCTTTATTTATTTATTTACTTTTAAATAAATTAAGAAAATAATTTCTTTAAGATGAGCCCATTTACAAGAAGAGAATCTCTCTTTCCTGATAAATCTTGAAGTATAAATGTAGATGGTTATTTGTTCAACAATTTGAAATGGACCAAGCCATAATTTATGAAATTTGGTATGTTTCCCTTTTTCTCTATGTGCTTTGTCCCACTTAAGAAATAGATCTCCAACTTGGAAGTATCTTTGTGTGACTGAACTTGTATCAAAAGAATCTTTCACCATTTGTTGATATTTGGTGTGTGTGAGATTGGCCTTTTCCCTTTCTTCTTCTAGTTTTAGGATTTGTGAATTTCTTAATTGCAATGAAGAAGAAGGTGTTTCATCAATAAATTGAACTAGGGCTAATGAAGGAAGAGCTAAATGTGATGGAATAAAGGTTTCCTTTCCATAGACTAGGTTAAATGGAGAAGTGCCTATAGAGGCCTTCTGAGATATCATATCAACCCATATAGAGAATATTAAAGTTTTGTTCTAGTTTCTTTGATTTTGATCTACAATTCTTTTGATTATTCTAAGGAGATTTTTATTAGTGGATTTTGCCAAATCTTTTCCCTGGGGATAGTAACTAGCAGAATATTTGAGTTTAAACCTCTCCTAATTGCAAATTTAATTATACTAGTACCTGAAAAATAAGATGCATTATCAAATATAAGTGCATATGGAAAATCAAATCTTGTAATGATAAATTGGTCAATAAATTCAATAACAGATTCATAATTGACTACCTTTAGCGGAATTGCTTCCACCCACTTAGTGAATTAATATGTAGTAGTTAGAATATATCTATGTTGTTTAGAAGAGTGAAGAATGATCTCACCTATGATATCTAGTCCCCATTGTTCGAAAGGTTGTTCGATGTTGACTAGTTGTAGAGGAAAGTTGGTTTCCTTTGTCTTCTAGAAGCAATTTGGCATGTTTTTCATTTCCTCACATATGCGTGGGTATATTTGAAGAGAGTGGGCCAGTAGTATCTAGCATGTAAGATTTTGTGTGTTGTAGTATCTCCTCCAAAGTGTCCACCTGTTGGTCCATCGCGAAGTTCCTGCAAAATAGTTTGTGCTTCAGATTTTTCAAGGCATCTTAATAGTATGGAATCATAGTTTCTCCTAAATAACACGTTATCAACAATCTCATCATGACTTTCTTTTAATCGTAAAGCTCTTTTTCTTTTATAATTGAGTTTGGGAGGAGAATATCCATTTTTCAAATAAAAAATTCAATCAACATATTGGGAATCAACATCAATTACACTTACCTCAAAAATGTGTTCATTGTTACCTATGTCCCCTTCGGCTGGTATGTTGGATTCTCCTGTAAGCAACTTGCAGAAACCTTGTCCTCTAACAATTTTGGCTAGTTTTATTTCGATATTGTATTCCTGTAGAGTTGTTACCAATTTTCTCTCTTTTCTCCTCATTCTTTCTGCATTAGTAATTGCCTCACTACTAGGAATGAGACTATTACTTTCGTGTGTGTTTTTAAGAGAAAAGGTATAAAATGCTTTACAGATTTATTTACAACAAATGCTTGTCTTTCTACTTCTAAATAATTCAATTTAGCACCTTGAAAATTTGAACTGAAAAATCAGATGGGCACTTCAATTTCTTGATTATTAATTTCTGTCAAAACAACAACATAATATGTTGAAGAAGAAAAAGTGTATAAGATGAAATGATCGAAGAAATTCAGAGTATTTAATGAAGGAGCATCGATAACTGCTTGTTTGATTATATTGAATTCTTGCTTTTCATGATGACCCCATTTAAAAATTTCTTCTTTCTTAATCATTTGTTGTAACGGAAAAATAATTTGTGAGAAATCAGGGACAAACCTTTTGACAAAATTGATCTATCCAAAAAATGATTGCATGTTTTTTTTGTTATATGGTGGAGAAATTTCTAAAATTTCTTTTATTCTATTAGGGTCAATGTAAATTCCATTTTTTGACACAATGAATCCTAAAAGTTTCCCTTCACTAAGAGTGAAAAAATACTTTTTCAGATTTAATGAAATACCATATTTTCTACTGCGTTCATTTGTTTTTTTAAGTCCTGAAAATGACTATTTCAATTCTTTGAATAAACAATAATGTCATCTAGATAAACAACAACCGTTTTATTTAACAGACCTTTGAAAGCTATATCCATGGCTCATTGGAAAGTGGCCCCTATGTTTATTAAACCGAATGGCATTTTTTGGTAGGCATACATTCCCCATTTGGTTCTGAAAGTATTCTTTAGCCTATCATCTGGGTGGACCATAATTTGATTATATCTAGAGAAACCATCAAAGAAAGACATAATTTCATATTGAGCAATTGATCGTAAAATCTATTCCATAGTGGGTAGAGGGAAATTATCCTTTTGACTAGACTTATTAAGATTCCTAAAATCTATACAGATGCGGATATCACCATTTTTCTTCTTAACATGTACCAAGTTGGAAACCCATCTTGAATGCCTAACAGGAAAAATGATTTTAGCCTTACAAAGTTTTTTCAATTCCGTTTTGATTTGATTTTCCAAGTTCGATGAATTTTCATTAATTTTTGTTGGACAGGTTTATCATTATATATCATCAGATTTTTATGTTGAATGATGGAAGTGTCAAATGTTTTGAGATCTTCGTAACTCCAAGCAAAGACATCCTTATATTTTTTAACAAATGATGAAGGATAATCTTTCTTCAGCCGAAAGACCAAGTCCTAAATTTATGTTCTGAGGTTTAAGATCTATCCCAAGGTTTATTAATTGAAATCTCAAAGTTGAACTTTGTAGTTTCGAATTAGTAACTCTTTTAAATTTGTCTTTTAAATCATATAGATCCTCAAGTTTAAATATAGATTTGGGTATGGGATATCCTCTATTTTTTGTTTTAATTGATTGTCGTGTTCATCTTCATCAATTATTTGGTCATTGTATGATTTTTTAGAAGTTAAGAAGTTTAAAATGTCTTCATCATCATCATTAAATACCCTCCAATTGGTGATATTATGAGGGATGGATGGTCTAAAGATTAATTCTACAGAAAATCTAACGAGACTATAATCTTCGGATTGGATCTGTTTTGATGCAACATTAGCAAGAAGGCTAGCGCTAGCATTCTGAATCCTAGGAATAGTAGAAATGTTAAATGCTAAAAAATGTGAAGTGAGAGAATGAACCAAAGACTGATAATGCTTCAAGTGTGTAGAGATACAATGCATTATGTTTCTTACTTGTTTAATTACAATTTCTGAATCTCCATAAACTTGAAGGTATTTAACGTCAAGGCTAATTTATTTATACATACCTTGGGCCAATGCTTCATATTCTGCAATATGATTTGTGCATTTGAATTCCAATCTGCAAGTCAACATTGTCTTCACACCTTCAGGATTAATCAATATGCAACCTTCTCCTGCACCATCACTTGATTTTGACCCATCATAATATAATGTCCAGAATAAAGAATTAACTAATGGGATTTCTAGCATATTTATACATTTGGAAAAATCTGTTTGTGAAAAATTTTCAATTTGAGAAGTTACAGAATTACTCAGAAATGGTGACGTTTGTTCTTTAAAATTCTCAAAAAATGATTCAATAGAGTAATTTCCAAGAATGTTGCTACTAAATGCTACTGCCTCATTTTCACCTTTGAAATTCATCACTAAATGCTTCATGTGTTTTTCTCGGTTGATTCTAATTTGACTTGGATTTCCATTAAATGGGATCCATAAGTGAGACTAATCAGTGGAAAAATAACCTTGTAGTTTTCTGACCAATCTCTACTAAGAATTAAATCATAGAAATCTGGGATATCAACAAAAAGTATATCAATTATTTGATAGACTTTAGGATTCAAAGATAATCTAATAAGAACTGAATTCATTTCTCCTATGACTTTGATTTTTGTCCTATCGAGTTGCACAATGTGAATTGGAGTTTTTTTAGGTGACATGTTTAATTTGAGACAAACTAAATACAACATGATATTCAAAGAGGCCCCTGAATCTACCAAGCAGTTATGTACATTTTTATTAAATATTTCAAAAGTAAAAAGAAAATGAGGAGTATGTGAGTTGACTTGTCACTTATCAGAATAGCATCAGAGGAATCAAATAATGGATGACTAGGAGGTTTTCCCATTCTGTTAGAAGCTTTGGATACCACAACAACAAGAAGAGGAGAAGCAGGTACTACATTCAATTCTTTCAGTAAAAATTTATGATGTTGTTTGAGTTTATTGAGTTCATGAAGTGAAATGTTTTCTTTTATTTTCTTCATATCCTCAACTATGTTGTACTCAATAGTATCTGAAACTACTACGGTTCTAGATGAAGATGGAGAATTGGATGAAGATGGAATTACTTGGGGAGAAGTGAAGTGGATTTTTTAACAACAAGTTTATCTTTAGCGGTGGAAGTTGAAGGCCTCTGTTTTTTAATTGGTTGTATAGGATTAAATGGATCTTTACTTCTTGTGATATCAGGTTATGCTTCATATTCATTTTCACTATCAGAAATAGGAAGAATATATTCCCACATTGCATTTAACTCATCTATTTGTTCATCTTGGGATTCATCAGCAGAAAATGCTACTTCCTCCTCATCTTCATCATTAGTTTTTGCATTAGAGATCGTGTTTGGAGGTCTTGGATTCGGTGGCTAATTTCTTCTGAATGTTCTAAAATGTTTTTTGGAAGAATATTCAACTACTTCTTTTTTTATCTCTACCATCTCGTCAGGCAATGTTTTAAGGACTTGTTGTAAGCCTTCAAGATCAAAGGGATATTTAGGTGCTTTATTTTTAGATTCATCCTTAAATGTAACTCTTTTTAATTTTTTTATCTTCCTGATATTTTTTATTTTCTAGAGAATGTATCCCCTCCTCTACAGACATAACTTCTTTCATGTTTTCTACCAAGGTATTTTTATTAGCTTTATCTACAAAAATTCCTACGTTAGAAGGAAGAGATGAAATATACCATTCAATCTGTACATTGACACTAGGTTTAGAAGTAGATAGGATTTTATTTAACAATTTGTTAAATCTGGAATTGAAATCTTTTATCTTTCCCTTGAATTCGCTTTTAAATTGGAAAGCTCATTGATAAGAGATGCGGTTGAGCGATCATCACTAGATTTAGTAAAAAATTGTTCTTCAAAAATATCCCAACTAGTAATAGAATTGGTTGGTAATGAAAAGTACAAAGACCCTGCAAATCCTGTAAGAGTGTATGGGAATAATCTAACAACAACATTTTATTCATCTACCTCATTCAGATTGATGGCTAACTGTTGGCTTGTTGGGGCCTGACCCAGGTTTAGAGGTGATTTAGCCAAATAAACCTCAGTACTATTGACCCTTTCGGCAACAGTCCGCAGAACGCGGACTGAGGTCTTACTCAAAGTAGTATAGGAGGGTGCTAGAACTAGGTTTCCACACCCTGGAGATGTTTGATGAGTTCAAGCGGTCTGCAGTTTGACCCTGCATACACGTCTCTAAGTGCACTTACTCATACCTTGCAGCCTGAGATGTTGCCTTTACGCAGCCCTACTCGGGGGCTGAACGCTGTTATTACCCAATCCTTTACTAGTATTCCGATGTTAGTTGATTAACTTAGCTTACTTGCATGCTTTAAGTTATATGTAGCAATATGAATCATTCATATAGGTGCGTGCAGTAAATCAACAGTATATTTGCAATTTATATCAAACATGTAATAACCCAAGAATAGATACAAAATTAAGATAAAACTTCTCTTTATTATTTCCTTCCTCGTTTACAAACTCGACTCCACCCTGCGCACTCAGTTGTAGGGGTCCGCACACTCAGCTGTGGACTACTAGGCCTCTGCACACTTAGCTATAGAGCCTTCTCCTACTGTACAACCCAAGACACACTTAGACTCTTGCTCTTTTCTTCTACTTCGTTGTCTATTACATAGACTCTTGCTCTTTTCTTCTACTTCGTTGTTTATTACTTAGTTCTCTTTTACACTTAGAGCCTCACTCTATTTATACAATCCCATGGTTCGCGGACCATTGGTAGGCCAACATTACATTACAAGACTAGGGAAGACAATTTTGTGACTCTATCATACATTTCGCACTTCGCGCCCGCAATTTGTGGAGTCTTTACAACAATATTGGGTCAAAACATGGGCTGTGAGCCCCAAAACATGCCATAGGGGGATTCCATGCCCAACAGGCCCCCAACACAAACATCGTGACTCACCCTCGAGTCACTCTGTCAGAGCGGCGATCTTGGCATGGAGTCCCTCCAACTATCCTCAAACCGTGCTGAGGTCAGCAGTGCACTGAGTGATTTCTTGTTGGATCTGCTATATCCGCTATTCCGAGACCTCTGATTCTGGGGTGCTTCTCTACATTAATGTGTGCATACCCTATATGTGCGTGAGCTTTCCTTCAATGTTTGTCGCGATAGTGAAGGCTTCATCGATCCACGATTGGACACGCGCTTTGAGAACTACCTCCTTGTGGCACGTCGCATCCACCTGTTCCTTTAGTGCTTTATCTTACTGCATACTCGCAAGCCTCTGGGTGAGGACCACTGTCTACATAGCTCCTAAGACACTATTGTATTGCTGCTGGAGTTCTCGCGCTTATGTCTCCAAGTGCTAGACGTTTGGGTCCTCCTACAGAGCTGTGAGGACCTAAAGTGTTTGTTCCAACATGCTGGTATAGTCTCGCACTGCACCTCTGATTTCCTCCAATCCTGCTATGATAGCGCTAGTGCACTGTTCTCTGACTTCTGGGAGAGTGGATGGATGCGCCTTTAGCGGCAACTCAGCAATTTGAAGATTCAACTCCAGTTGAACCTTGGTCATTTCTTCCCTGGCCTCGCAGACTCCTGTAGCTAACCTGTGCATCCGCGCCTCTACTGGTAGGTCTCCTAGGATGGCTAGCTTCGGGATGTATCGGTGAGCATCGTCTATCACCTGCACCAACTGTTGATATTGCAACACCAATTCGTTGTATTGCAAGTTGAGTTGTTCCATGTTTATCTTTTTCTTGCTGAGGACTTAGATCGCGCGGCTCTCCCTAGTGCACAACTCTGCCGTTATCCCATCCTATAGTAGATACAGTGTCTCACGCAAAAAGGTAGCCAGATTAAGGCCAAGGCCTTTCATCATGCTCACCGAAAATCTATCAGCCTCATTCGCTGCTATTAGGGCCCCTTCTGGCAACACTATTGTGTTTTCCATCCGTGCGCATAACATCTTTTCTACTGCCGAGGATCCTGCTGTGAGGTGGGTTGAAAGGGTACCCTCCTAAGGGGGATGTACCTGTAACTCTTGCAACTGCACCCTGAGGGCCCCCAACACAGTTTGGTGCTCTTGCATAAAATCTTGAAGGGGCTCGTTTGTGACATTGCACATTGTTTCGCTGATGTCATGTAGGTCTCCCTCAGTTATGGTGATCAGGTCAATGGTCAATTTCGGGGCCTTGAACTTATTCCTTGACCCTGCTTGTTCTGCTATGTGTGGGCACTTCAACTGTGTGGGTGCGGTCCCGAGGTCCACGCTCCCTTCTACTATTTCTGCTTCCTCTGCCTCCTACCCCTGCAAGGGCATTGCTTGGCCCTCATCCACCTTCTTGGTTGCTTCCTTTGCCTCCTATGCTACTGCTATTACTTCTATAAACTTTTTCTGCTCAACGTCTTTATTTGCAGCTGCCAGCACTACATGTTCTTCAGTTGTTGCTATTTCCTTTTGTCTTTTCTCAGCCAATTGTGTGATGCATGGCTTGGCATCATCCTTCTTCTTCTACGTTGTCACCCTCTCGAGTTTTGCAAGATATGGGGCATGCCATTCTAGGGGCCATGCCTCCAAGACAATGAAAATGGCATCGTCAGTGGCTACAAAAGGTAGCTTCATCCATTGCTTCGTTGGATGCTTGCATGCCCTGATTAAGATGTTTTGCATATCAACCTTAAAGTGTGCAAAACTCTGCAGACTGTTATACACTGCGGGTGATAAGCGCGACTTCTAGTTGATCCACATCTGGATGTTCATCTCCATGAGCACCTAGAAGATCTTGTTTTCGTGTATCCTTTTCGCATCCTTCGTGGCCCAAAGCGAAGTGTGCTTCACGACCTTCGGTAATTCTCTGTCAATTCTGGGGAATTGACTGTCCTCTGGCAGTTCCCCCGCTATGAGCACTATGGATAGTAACAACCACGCATAGTGGAAGGTTTTACCCTGCTCCTGGGCTTCGCAACAATTATTCAAGAATTCTACGTAGAGGAATTCGGACCAGTTAAATTGGACCCCCTCCACGCACTGCTCGGCTAGTGCGACTACTGGCACCGGTACCGCGTCAGCGCAGCGCTTTTGCATGACTTTTCCTGCTAGGATTTGGGTAGCTATGCATACTACTTTGTCCTTGATGCTGGAGATAGCGTAGCCCCTCTTCTTCTTCTCCAGCTTGTACTTTGTCTTCATGGCCTCCACGAGAGCCAAATAACTACCCTTCCCTTCTAATATGGTTGTGGGGTCCTTTCCTTTGTATGGTAGTTGGGAAATGTGATGGATTAGGTCTGCCATGAGGGGGATAGGCTCCTCTAGCCATAGATACCCATCATGCACCAGGCAGAGCAGCTACCTAATGACGAAAATGGCTATTGGGCACGGTGGAAATGCAACACCCATAGCAGGTTCAGTAGCCCGACCTTTTCCACTCCATACATCCACTTCCGTCGCTCTAACATTTTCACCATCCCCGTGCTATTATGCTTCATGAGATTACTGATCTCCAGGTGAGGAAACTTCTCGCAGTCAGCGAGGTCCCAATCTTCAAACTTCATGGTTGGCATGCAGCCCAGGTACATGCCTTCAAACACAATGTTGTTGGGGAGGAGTGGGGTCTAGAGTGAATTCTTGGTTTCATCCAGGTCCTTGGGCACTTTGGCCTTCCCTTTTTGCGGGGGGGACATATGCGGGCAGTTTCATCACAGAGCGTGTAGGTTGAATATCCTCCTCCATGCCTTCGTCTTCTTCCTCTGCAATGATAAGGGCCTACAAATCTTGTTCCTCCTCATCTGTTTCTATTGTGACAACTTTCCCCTTTTCTTCCATTGATAGTTTGTTGTGCAGTGGGTTTGTCGGGGACACACATATTGGAGCCATTTATTGTTTATCCTTCCTGGGTCTTGGCGTATGTTGTGATTTGTGGATCTTTGCCAAAACCCTGGCACCTTCGGAAACATCCTTCACAATTGGGGTCTGCGCGGCCTCACCGGCAGTTACCTCTTATATTCCCAGACCATCCTTAGTTGCTGTCATCATATCTAGGCTATAATCTGTTACTTGTGAATTCAAGGGCTCAATCAACGCTCGAATCACAATGCTCAGGGCTCTGCTCAATCGCTCAATTCTCAAATGACTAAGTGTTGTTTTTTGGGTAGCCCCTTGCATTTTATAGCACCTTTTGAATTCGAATTCGACCGTTCCCCCCAATTCTAGGTCATTAATGCCTTCTTGGTGGTAGATTTTCCCAAATCTTGCCCATAAATCATGTCTTAAATGTCCACCATCTGCTCCATTTTGCCTCAAGTCGATCATCCCATCATGAATAGTGACTTCAACGGTCACTTTCTGGCCAATCCGCATGGCAGCGCAGTCCCCTATGCGCGGTCATGGACCTTGTGACTCTCTGCTTCTGCGCACATCTCCAACATGGTGCAACTCTTGGGTAGAATAGTTTATAGTCCCACACTCCCTTCGAACTACTTAGAGCGCTAAGACTGTCCTTCCCTTGGCTAGTCAGATGGTTGCACCACCCGTGTGGAGCACCATCCTGTCCTCTATCACGATTCTTGGAGAATCCCCACCTTCTATGGTTGTGCACTTCATCATTTGCAATGCACTACCTTGGTCACTACACTTAGCAATATGCGGTCCAATCCAAGGCATCAAACTAACCAATTCATGGTGATAGTTCTCAAACTTGTTAGAATGATCATATGCACCTTGCCTTATCATCCTAGTTTCCTTGGCGAGAAACTCTTCCTTTGTCTCATCTTCCAGCTTCTTGACCTCTGCATCCATCAAAGCACTTTTCTCACTTAACCATACCCTTTCCTTTTCAAGTTCGCGAAGTCTAAGATTTCCCTATTGGATTTCTTCCTTAAGTCTCATGTGTACTGTCTCTTGCAACTGTGTGATTTCTTCTTTCCGGGCTTTGTGAGCCATTGTATCTACGAGTGTTGTCATGCGCAGACTAGGATTTTTATGTTCCATAGGGATTACAAAATTTGCTTCATACTCCAGTGTCGGAAGTATCCGCGCGGCTAGGGTTTTGCACATGGTCTTGTAAGCCCATAGAACCGTTGGTACATGTAGTTCTCAGTCAGTGCATCTCACCCTATGGACAGTGTCTAGTAATTCACATACTTTGTCAAAGGATTCCATGCAGATAATCTGTGGCATGCTTGATCTTATCCTACTTCATTGTTCATGCCATATTCTTGCTCGCTCCTACTTGTTGGTCCCGTTTCCTATCGTGAGGACGGTGTGCGTTTGGGCAAGTTGCGTACCATATGCCTGTATCCATCTGGAGAGGTGGGCACACAAGCTGTTTTGTCCATCATACTTAGATTCATCTTCATCTGAGGCTTTCCAAATCATATGAGCATCATCCTTCTGCATTTGCGCCAGTCCTCAAAACTTCTTTGATGCGTACCCCACCATCTTGTAGGTGTAGCGCACAGTGCCCATTTTAGAGCATCAAAACGCTGTTGTTCTGACACCTCTCTTTCAAATTTGTTTAGGAAATCATCCACCACTGTCAACCCATCATACATAGGCAAATCTCTTACCTTTGTTGTCACGCAGTGCAGTGATCTTACCGTCATGTTGCAATTGAGCGTGGTTACCTCATGTAACCAGTTTTTCCATTGTTTGAGGTGCAAGAGCTTTCGCACTGCCACGAAATCCTGCCATCTATTGTTGGATTCACCTAGTCCTACTCCCGTGAGGTTATCTTGTAGATATAGTCTAGATCATCGTCGCTCTCATTGTCGCGCACTGGCTCTGTGTAGCGCGATCTTTCCACAGGGTCTAAAGGTACCACTACGCATAGTGACTTTTTCTCAAAAATCATCTTGCACTTATTTAGATTTATCACTCCATTCATATCAGTGGCCCAATCTATTCCTAGTAGTGCGGGATAGGGATTTCTTTCATTGACAATCTATATCACTTCGAAATCTGCAAGCACACTCGCACCTTCAATATCTATTGTTATTCCCTACAATCTTCCCATCGATAGGATCTTTTTCTGGTTCGCGATTCATAATTGAATAGGAGACCATTGCAATGTGGGCCTGCCCATGTGCTCCCATGTCTGCTTTGGCAGGACCTTCGTGTCCGATCCTAGATCCAAAATCACTTGATCCATTTCATATTCCCCGATTTGCGCAGTCAATCTCATCTCCCTTCCTGTTCACATTATGTGCTTCCCAAGATTCTGAATTATGTGTGGTTCTCCTAACCCAATGCACCTAGTGATGAGTTCTTGCAGTCCCTTCACAGCTTTACTGTCAAACAGCAGCTTCATGCATGTCTTCAGAAAGGTAGTGAGCATTGATGGGTCCATCTCTGGTTCTAGTTTGTCTTTACTACCTGAAGTGGAGGCCTCCATGAAGGTCTTCTTAGCTTCCATGAATGTCTCCTTTGCGCGCTCCAAATTGAACTCTGGTTCCTTTGTTGGAGCCTTGCGAACCCAATCACTCTCTCCTAGCTACTTACCTTTGTCATCTCTTGTCATAATACCACTTCGAAGCATGATATTTACATTCAGGTCCTCTTCCCATTGCTTAGACCTCATCATTTGCAGGTTCTGAGTCGAAGGAGGTTGTAGTGTCCCTTTATCGTGCAACCTCGCTATCAGTGTGGGGCAGTCCTCCATATCATGATCAAACTAGGTACAATATAAACATGATGCTCTCGTCAAATTTGTATAATCGTGGGCATAATGCCCTGGCCCTTTGCAATTGTAACAAATCAATTGTCTGTGACCCCTTCCTAGTCCCATTCCACCTCGACCGTGTCCCGCCCCTGAAATCCAGTGTGTGCCATCCTTGTATTTTGATTGATGGTTCGCATTTCAGCCTGAACTTTTTAGGTAGGGGTTCGGTCCATCATCAGTTCATAACTTCTACAGGTGCGCTCATCATGGCCTACTGATTTGCAGAAATTACAGAACAACTATTGGGACGTCTACATATACTTCTATAATAGATGGTAGTTATATGTAGCATGCTTTCCTCCTATTTAACAAATCGTGCACTGTAATGCAAGTGCCACGCTTAGTCCTTCTTGTGCCTCTGGTCTCAATGGCCTTGGCCCTCCTCCCACCAGGTAGTTCACAAAAACTGGACAATGGTCCTTGTCATGTCCTTGGCCTTTGCACTTTATGCACCATACCTCCTCACACACTTTTGGGAGAGTTGTCCTATCTTGCTTCAAACTCTGCATATCTAGACACAAATTTTTCAACTGCATGTGGATCTGTTGCACTCCCAGGTTAGGATCATGTATCAGGGTCTGGTGCAGTCTCATTGTGGTCTCCAAAGCTTCGACCTAAGTGCGTAGCTTCTATTGTGACAACGAGTCCTTAGATGCAATGTTAGTGATGCTACAAACCATGTGCGTTGCTGCCCATCCGTCAAAGTCATGTTGGCTTCACAAATCATACCCTTTAGTCTTTGATCTAGCTCCCAAGGGGTCTCACCTGGAAACATTGTGATTTCCTTAAACCCGATAATCGACCGTGTCTCCGATTTTGGCCTGTTAAATTCCCTGTTTAGCACAGCTTGGATATCCGCGATCCCTATGTTTGGATTGTCATTGGAATGATTAATGTACCACATCAGTGCGTGATCTTGCAACATGCTTACCAACGTTACCTTCTTTATGTTGTCATCTGTGACTCCTTGCACTTCCCATACAGCCTTTACCACAAACCAAAATTGGTATGGATCTTCGTTCCCTACTCCTTTGAACACCGACAACTTTATTGTGCTCGCCATATTGAACTGTGGTGGTGGTGGAGGTGGTGTGGATGGAGATGGGGGTGAAGATGGTGAAACTGGTGGTGGTGTAGGTGGGGGTGGTATGTGTGGAATTCGTTGCCTTATCAAACTGATCACACTTCTTGGTGAAATTTTCGTGATCTCTTCCTTGATTTCTCGCTGAGGCAAAATCAAGGGGCCAGTTTCTATCTCTGCGCTACCTTAATTTCTATAGATCATCCCACTTCGCGTAGCCCCAAACATCAATTTATTCACATAACCCGCTTTTCACACAATAGCATTTTAATTCAAGTGTTCAAATATTTAACGTACTTACCTCGCGGTCCTTTAAGGAAGTGTCATTCCACCTCGATGTAGCTGATTGAAGTATCTACTGCAAACTCAATGATAAACCCTCCTATATTTCGATCAAGTCAATGGCCCATCACGCACAATATTATATTTTGATGCTTCTAGTCTGCACACCAACTCTAGAGTCCACACAATGGGTTTGTCGAGCCTACACCTCCCTTGACTGTCTACTAGCTTCACGATCCACTCGTACAACTCAAAGGGTAAGGTTGCAAAGAAAATTGGATGGATTTTTGTATATAAGTAGTGCTCTAACCACTGTTCCTTCGATACTGGCGGATTCCTATTTTCCTGTGCCATGAACTCGTGAATCTTTCCATCCACCCACTCTTCAATTTCTTTCTTTGTTAGATTCCAGTGACACAACATCAGACATCTCTTGTGTAGATCCTGGTCCTGGCAATGGAACCATTTTTTGGCTTGTTGGGACCTGAACTAGGTTCAGAGGTGATTTAGCCAAACAAATCCTGGTACTACTGGCCCTTTCGGCAACAGTATGCAAAACACGGACTGTGGTCTCACCCGAAGTAGTATGGGAGGGTGCTAGAACCAGTTTTCCACACCCTGGAGATGTCTGATGAGTTCAAGTGGTCAGTGGTTCGACCCTGCGTGCACGTCCCTATGTGCACTTACCCATACCTCGCAGCCTGAGATGCTACCTTCACGCAGCCCTACTCAGGGGTTGAACGCTGTTATTACCCAAGCCTTTACTAGTATTCCGCTGTTAGTTGATTAACTTAGCTTACTTGTATGCTTTAAGTTATACATAGCAATATAAATCATTCATACAAGTGCACGCAGTAAATCAATAGTATATTTGCAATTTATATCAAACATGTAATAACCCAAGAATAGATATAGAATTAAGATAAAACTTCTCTTTATTATTTCCTTCCTCGGTTACAAACTCGACTCCACCCTGCGCACTCAGCTGCGGACTACTAGGCCTCTGTGCACTCAACTGCAGAGCCTTCTCCTACTCTATGACCCAAGACACACTTAGACTCTTGCTATTTTCTTCTACTTCATTGTTTATTACTTATTTCTCTTTTACACTTATAGCCTTACTCTATTTATACAATCCCATGGTCCGCAGACCATGGGTAGGCCAACATTACATTACAAGACTAGGGCGGACAACCCTGTGACTCTATCATATATTTCGCGCTCCGCACTTGCAATTTGCGGAGTCTTTACAACAATATTGGGTCAAAACTTGGGCTTTGAGCCCCAAAACATGCCTTGGGGTGATTCCATGCCCAACACTAACATATAATTATGAAGGTGCTCTTCAACAAGTAACCCATCATCCGGATTGAATTTGGGAAGCCATCTTTCAGAGGTTTTGGTAGAAGATGAAGTTGTGTTGGCATTTGAACAGCTCCGAGATTGGACCATGGTCTAACTGCCATTGTAACAGTTAGGGAGGTGGATGTGATAAAATAAGAACTAGTAGTTGTGATAGTATTTCTCAAGGCAATGCTAGTCGCTTGTGTAGAGGAAATGGAGATAGATGAAGTGAATGGTAGAGAGAAATGAAATGAAAAATGAAGAAATGGAGATGTTGGTGAATGAGATAATGAGGTAATATCACTAGTAGATGTTTGGGAATCTGATGTAGCAATTTTTGTTTGGCAAGATTGAAGTAGAAATTTAAATGGCAAGATGCCAAGTTTTTCACTTTGGGACCGAGTTAAAACACCAGTTCCTTGAAAAATAAAAGTTATTCTTCCTTCAGAATATTTGGATGATTCATGATTTTCTGCTGAAATGGAGACATCTTCCAATTTAGTTATCAAAGTTGTAATTTCTGGTGATTCTAGAGGATAATCCATAGGGATTACCTCAAAAAATATTCTATGAGACTTGGGAAGTGATTGTATAAATCTTGATCTAAAAGTAGGAGATTCTGGAGGGGATCTGGAAGTTGTAGGATATTTGGAGGGAGAATGACTCTTGGAATGGAATTTTGTTTTTGGATTGGAATTACTTTCCATTCATAGCCTTTAGGCCCTCCTTATAGCACCAAAAAGTGTTGAGGCCTCGAAAATCGCTGCTTCAACATAGGGGGAAAACCACCTGGTCCGTACCTTAAGACAACTCCTTTTTCGTTTAGGTAGTGGCTCCGACTGGATTGTATGGGACCAATTTCCAAATGAAAGGTGATTGAATGAGTGTGTAATACTTATAGTGAAGTGAAATAGATGGATTTGTAGTAATGAATTAAATGGAAAAATATATGCATTAATCTACTCTATAATCTGGGATTGTGTAACTTTTATCTAGATGCAATCTATAAATATTTTCCTTAGTAAATGACAATATAGATTTCTCAGACACCAATGGAAATGAAACTATTTCAAGATGATTAGTTTGATTAAATATTTAATCAAAATAATGTGTAAACTCAATATTGCATTTAGAATATCAAAGAAAATTGCTTAACATGTATAAACATATCAATGGCAGCATGATGAGTAGTGAATAAAAGTAACATTGTTCTTTAAATATGAAGTAATAAGAAATTTGAAAAGATAATTTTACTATTTACTTATGAACAAAAAAAAGGTACAATATGCACGTTTCTCAGCTCATAAAAGAAATAGCAGTAGTTTATTCCTTTTCACAAAGATGATTCCAAGAGTACAATAATGCAACTCCTCAAAATTCTTTATGAAAATTCCTAAACAATGTTCCAGTCATTCTATTGAGAAAAGGATGAAAGTACAATAGTGTGAGATTTCATAAGCCTTCTTCATAAAATTCCGAACCTTTATTTCATACTAAAAGTAAGCTTAAATAGCAGAAAGCAATTGAATTTATTGTGCAAAGCATTGAGGGAATTTAAACAGATCCCTTCAATACACTTAAAGAAAAATAGTTTTTTGGTAGCAATGTTCTGAAAATGATTTGTTGTCATCATCAACTTCGTTTGTTCCATTGAATTCTCTAGATATATGTCTTTCTGTTTGAGTTGATCTACCACCTATCATCACAACTGTCCTCCTTTGTCATGAACCTGAACAAAGAAAATACGAATTGATAAGATAAACATAATGAGATGATAAGCAAATTTTATTTTAAACAAATCATGTTTTCTAGGAAATTAGGAAAAACGTAGGGCACAATAAATCTTGGCACAAACATCATGGAGAGGAATAAGGAGTGAGGAGGTGGACTTTATGGCTTCTTGCAATCAGAAATCATAGTTTGGGGCAGATAATAAAACAATTGCAATCAGATTAGAATGAAGGGAAAAACTCAGAAAAATTGTAATCGGTTTAGACTGAGAGTATTTCATACAAGATCCCAAAGGGGCCTTTTCAAATAAAATTGCAATCACAATTGGAATGGGTAGGAGACAGTGAAACAATGATCTTTTGTTATTTATGATAGTCGTGGATGTGGGGTTTTTATAAATTACAATGTATAATCCTATTGGGTCTAGGTTGCCCAATCGCAATTGCAAATCGACTGGGGTGAAGGATTTGTTATAACCTGCGTCTCTTTGAAACTTGTGATTGCGAAATCTCGAGGTGACATGGCAGTGACATCCTGATGTGACGTGGTGTGTGACATGACAGATGATATGGCATATGATATGGTAGTTGAAATGGAGGATGACGTGGATATGATGTCATTGCTCACATCATATCGCAATCGACATGAAATCTCATATCACAATCACACTAGACACAAGGCTTGACTCTTTGAAACTTTGTGATTTCACAGATGCGATATTTTAATGAATTACAGTGTATAATCCCATTGGGTCCAGGGCTTTATCGCATATCACAATTGGAGTTTGATAAGAGTATGGGCTTAAGATTTTTTGGAACCTTTTGTGATGGCTGCGGACATGGGATTTTATGGATTGCAATGGATAATCCCATCGGGTCCGGGCTTTATCGCATATCACAAAAGAGATAAGTAGCAGTACTTGGGCAATGGTTCTTGCGATTGCACGGACACGGGATTTTAATGAAGTGAAGTTGATTTTCCCCTCGGGTTCGGGCTTAATCGCAATCGCAACCAGTTAAGGCTAAGACTTAAGTTCTTTGAACCTTTTGTGATTCCATTGACACGGGGACTTATGAATTTGGATGTATATTTTCCCATCGGGTCTGATCTAATCGCAATCACAATGGAGTTTGGCATAGGGGTCTTGAGCCTTTGGAACTTTGTTTATTTGTGATGCAGGGGAGAGGGATGAGTCACAGTTTGTTAAGATTTCAAACTTAGGGGATCAAATACTCCTATTTATTTTGTTTTTTTAATCAAATAACCCATATTAATTATTACTTAAGGTTTTTTAAAGCCTAAGAATAGGTCTTGGTTCCAGGGGCTATTTAATTTGGTTTTTTGGGATAATCAAGGTTTAATACTTAGGTTTTAATTAAAAAGCCTAAGTATTAAACTTTGATTATAAGATTTTTTTTTTAAATTGAAGGGTCCCTATTTTAATATAATAAATTTCATAGGAAATTTATAATATATTAAAATGAAGGTTGTTGAAGAGTACAACAAGGTGGTTGATAATCCATTTCTTGCTAAGAGGGAGTGTTGAAAATGCAGCAAGAAAATCTTAGTTTGATTTAACCTTGGTCAAACTAGAGGAAATGCAAATTTTTATTTCATCATAAATCTTGGAGGTAGTTAACTGAGGTGACATGGAACTTGTCCCTCAGTTAACTGAGTTAATTCGAGATGGGGAAGATTGAATTCAATTTAGTATGTTTGATTGCTAATTTGGTTCAGTTAATTTGAGTTATTATCAGTTTAACTAGTTCTAATGGTCAAAAGAACTAGTGGAGGTGAAGTTGTGGAAGTGGAACTTCAACCACACATAATGATCAACGAATTAACTGATTAATCAACCCAAAATAATTTTTGCATGTAGAGAATTCGAGTTAGCCAGTTGAGATGGATATTTTGAGGAAGTGCACCATCAGTTGTAGCATATTCCAATGTGTATATGTGGTGCATGTAGTCAGAGGAAGGACCCAGGGAATTGTGTAATTCAATAGTGGGAAATCCTAAATAATAGGGGTCAGTTTCCCAAGGGAGAAACACAAGGTAATAAGATCTTGGAGGGTTTGAAAACTAGCTAAGTATTGGCCAAAATTAGTCAGTCAAGAAGAGGGATAGGTTATACACTTTCAGGGTGTGCTCAAGCTTGAGCAAGCATATGTATTTCATCTCTATTCTTTGATTAATGCAATATAGATAGTAAGAGATTTTGAGTAGTTTATTTCCCCCAGATAAATATTTGTGCATGTGTGATGTTTCCATTTGCATGTCTAAGGTTTGTCTTCTATATGGTGAATTAACTTCTACAGATTAGTAGAGTAGCTTCAAGTCTTATGAGTTAGTAAATTTCATGAGCAATTTTGAATCTACACATTAATTTATACAATACCAACTCTACCAAAATATTTTTTGTGGAGGATTAAAATGATGGCTTGGAATTAAAGGTGAGAAGAATTGTTTAAAACAAAGTATTGCAACAATACCATTTTTTGGAGATTTTTATTTCTCCAAAGAGAAAACTTCATGTGTGAGCCAAGTACAACCAAATATGACTAGATAAATAACAAAATACATTACCTTTAAATTCATCCTAATACTTGACTTATCAATTGATTACATAAGCAAGCTACTAAACTCTAACTTAGACTTCCTTTTTATAAGCACCATGTCGATATTTTTCCATATACTTTTATATTAATTTTACCTATTATGTAGCTCTACCTTCAATTAGCCAATTACAATGTTACCCTTTATTACAACAATTTAAGATTAATATGATTATAAACATTCAATATAAAAATGCCATTAAAAAATCTATAAAAAACCATTACACTAACATTTTTTTAATTTATGACTAGTACATATTCAAACACATGAATGAAAATTTAGAAATGAGTGAGATTGAGCCTACTTTCAAACCTTTATCTCTTATTATATAGGCCAACAAAACTATCAAATGTTTTTTTACATAAAATATAAAAATTATAAAATGTTATAAGTGATTTCAATAATTATTATATTGAAAATATGTTGCTTCAATGTTGTATAACCTACCAAATATCTAAAATATATGAGCAAAATATAAGGATAGAAATATTACTTTTGAAAGTACATATATAGATGCTATTGATATGTATTTATTTTCTTATTTGTATGCAAATAGTTTTAAAGAAATATAATCAAAACTCTTCAAAAAATTGTTTCTCTAGAACTTCTATTACCGTGACGAAATAATGTCATTTCATTTTATCGATTATTTTGCATTGTTAAAGCATCAAAATAAATATAATAAATTTCAAAAAACATTGTTAAAACAAGATTGACACAAATCTTTTATACAAGTTTACACTATGTACACACAAATAAATAAATATATATATAGAGAGAGATTACACTATCTATATATATATTAAGTTACATGTAAAATAATTATATTGACAAGAAGAAATTTGCATAAGAAGAAGAAAAGTTAGAAATTACTTTTTTCTTAAATTAAATATCTTAATGTTTGAACAATAACTTTACCATGTATCAATTAATGTATTACTAATATTATCAACTTATTGATGATAAATAAATTAGCAATTAATAACATATTTATAAGGCAAGTTTTAATTATTATTTTATTTATTAGATTTATATACTATTAATACATTTTGATATAATTAATATTTAATGATAATTGTTATGTGAGATTTATTTCTATGGACATAAATATCTCCCTTAGGTTTGGTGGCTAACCTAGAACAACATAATGACAAAGGGCTCAATGTTTTCCTTCATGTAAGTAGATGAGGGGAAGAAACCTACTTGGAATATGTCATATGTTTCACTCCTTCTTTGGATTGAATGCTCCAATCCTAGCTCCAACTGCCAAAATTAGAACCTGCACAACTAGACAACACAAGCCAATAAACTACGAGATCTATGTAGCATCATCTATCTACTTCATTCAACAGATCAACATGGCATTGAAATATATGAAATAATGACATCACATATAGGAAAACAAGAGAACTCTTTGTATTGGTATAAATGAAGTGAGTCACAACCATAAATAGGTGTCAATCTTGTAGAAGAGCTTCTCCAAGTTGTTGACTTGTCTTTCCTTTGTTACAAAGTGTACCTTCAATCACCATAAATGCATGAAAACTTAACTCTCTTCACAACAACATGAGGGTAGAATTTCTCTCAAAAAGCCAACCTCTTACATATGGAAGGCTGTAAATATATAAAGGAGTGGGGTAAGTTGGGAGTTCTTATCCTTTTACCAATCTTGTTATTGAGATCCACTCTTGATGGGAGGAGATCTAAGGATAAGGGATGGAAACTTCAAGGTGGGATAGGATAGGATTCGAGAATTTTATCTGAGGTAAATGGTTATAACAGATCTTGGAAGCTTCTGGAAATCGAGGCTTCAAGATTCTCTCTCTTTTTCCCGAATTTCTAGAACCAACGTAGGTGCAAGGAAGACAACTTGTAGGTGATCAACACAGGCCACAATGGAATTACCTGTAGGTGAACGCTGTCTAGCAAGAGGCCAAGGTGCGTTGGTCCTAAAATTGGCTTAGATGATGTAGTTCAGGAAAAAAACTATGGGGAATAAGAGAGTCATGCATAGGGATTTATGAAATGATGATTTAAAGGGGGAATAGGATGTGAATGATCCCATTAGGAGGCTGATTGATCACATGAGACAAAATAGCCTATAACAGAGCACCCCCTAAAGTACAAAGTCAAAGATGATGAATGATGATTGAAGTGCTTTACCTTGTGACAAGTCAGGATCAAGAACAATCGTCAAGCTCCATCTTCTGTTACAATAAATTTACATCATGACATCTTTGTTGCTGAGGGAGGCATAACCATACTTAGCACATAAGCTAATATTACATGTATAATGATCAAAAGACATGTCCACAGATGACTGATGGTGGACCCATGATTGGACGATTGTCAATATGATCATATCCATCATACATAGTAATCTCTGTATAATCCTGAAATCACAGTCGGGATGGCGAAAACTAGATCCAAGGTCTTCTAACTCATTCACACAACCAACCAATGTATGATTCTAAGCATGTGAATCAATGGCTTGGAGTTGAACATGGTAGACACTAGTATATAATGATCTAGTATATTTAATATTACATTTAATAATATACATAGATCTATTATTACTTATTCCTTTTAATAATTATATTAGATTTATATTAATTAGTTACACTAGACATTAATAATAAGTTTAATACTATGACATTATTATAATAATAGTATAATATTTATTTTTAATTATTATTAATTCCTTCCGATTACTAACAATGAGTATCCCTAGATATATTATTTCTAGCATTTCTAATATAATATCCCCTAAAATTATTATTAAATATGATTATCTTTTCACCTAAATAACTCATGATAAATATTAAAATAATATTTTAACATAATAATATTATTTAATTAAACTCGTTGAATAGTCAAAACTGTTCTATGTCATTCTTAGCCATTTATCAGATCTGTCCTAATATAGCCGCTTTTGCAATATAGCCGTTTTTATTCAAACCTAGCCGTTGGATGATCAGCTCCCCATATTTAATATGCAGCCATGATCTGGTTCTTCAACTTGTCCTGACGATGAACCACACTTGCTGGTTTGAAATGTGTTGACAATTATTCTATTATGTGATTTACGCCGAAATACTTTCTCAATAATGGTAGACACCATTTGATTACCGGTCAATGACGTAAGTCGTTAATAGACGTGAGAGAAACCACCGATGATGTTAATGAATCTCAAGGTACTCAAGTACAATCCATATGGTGTGAATAAATGAGTTGATGTGTACACCATACAAAATCTTTCGGTCGAAGGTCAATGATGTAAACCTATCGCTTATGCGAGGACAATTTCCATTGGTGTATGCAAGCACCAAGGTACCTATGGGAGTTTCTAAGTCAACTTCTTGGATAATGTGTTGATGTCGATAGGAAGCGACCCGTCGCAGGAGGGCCTTGATGTATCGCCCATCAACAACATGAAACGGGTATGATTATTGTGAAAAAATGATCAGAATGATGCTAATATGGAACTAGTTTAGGAAAGGAAAACATGGAATGAATACTTAAGAGTATTGTAATGGATATCAATTGAATCACTTCTCTTGAACATAGTAGTGACACCGAAATGGAGTTGGTAGCATTGAACCAAAACTAAAATGGAGGTTCTTTGAAGGTATGATGAACCGAAAGACAATCATATTACCCAACCCAAAAGCCACGGAGATGAAGTGGAAGAGTTTCATGTTCAAGGGCCATTAACAAATGGAGTACCTTGTTTTCCTAATTTCCCCAACCATACTGGTCAGTACCTCTTTATTTTTTAAAAGGCTTGTGGAGGATAACATATGCTTGATCTGTAATTCCATCCTTTGGATGAGTCCCTTAGAGTATATTTAATGAACCTTGAGAAGGAGTGGGTCAAGCTCGCCATGATCGATGATTCCAGTGCTGTTTGATGTTTTAATGAGTCCAATGAAGGTAAAACTCAACTTCTTTTTCATGTTTAGAGAGTTTGAAAAAGAGGTGACAAAAAAATCCATATATCCCTTTTCGTAGGTAGTCCCTTAGGTCTGAAAAGGTAGAAAACAATACCCAAAAGAACCTCTTAGCCACATTCGACTAAGGTATTCCTTTTCTGTAATTAGTCTATCTTAGTCTGGAAAAGGAGTAAACGTATACTAAGTAGACGTCTTTTCATTTACTTTAACGAGTTCAAAAAGACAAGTGCTCGACAATATTTTCATGTTTTGGGAGTCTGAAAAGAGTTGAAAGAGGACTCTAAAGAGGGTTCCTTTTTCATGGGTTTAAAGAGCCTGAAAAAGAGATACAAGTATACTCTTTGGTCAAAATCACTTGTGTAAAGCACAACAAAATCCGTTAACAGCTATCGACCTACTCAAAACAACACAGAAAAGATTAAACATACATGTTTCATAGTAAAAATGAATCATTACTAGGTCAAAACATTAAATATGAATAAAATAGTGAATAATATTACCATGTATACTCAAAATGACAATTCATTTTTACCATTTCACATTTACATCTAGCAGTGAGATTTTTGAGTACTATTTCCCTCAATCTTCTGTAGTTGATTGTGGCCAATCTAATGGACGATTTTGAGTACCGTCGCTTCAAGGTAGGAGCTAAAACCTTTCTCTTTCTTTCAGTGTTCCATTCTATGATTTTAAGCAAAATGTTTGATTTTTGTAGGGCCCTGGTGTTACAAAATTTCGCCCCCTAGGACTAACGCAGGCCCAGAGGTTCAAAAAGTGCATTGCACCAAGGAAATCATGCACTACAAGTGTTGGTGTCCGAGTGTGAGAAAATTATTCAACCTCTTTTCCTACATTAATTCATCAATCCGGGTGCATACACTTTTCAAGGTAAGATGCAAGGTATATGCAGGAGAAAGGTTACAATCTTACATCAACCAATGGTTCGTGACTAAGAGATTAAAGCATCATTGTAACAGTAATAGAAATTAAATTGCAGAGCTTAAAAAGACATTCACAGCAATCTATGGAAATTTGTAATAGAAATAAGAAAATAAATGCAACAATATATAAAAGGAAGACACGTAGCACCTAATCAGAAAAGCGGGCCCAACTCTCTGATCAGGGCTGCATTGACTCACAACGAAAGATAGAATAGTAAGGTACTTATACTTTATTAATCTATAGAAGAGCTATTACAATACATATCTCTGCGTGGCTAACCCTTCGCACAGGAATGAAACCTCTTTTATATAATACAGGGGTAATAACATCTTCCCCAAAACTTGGCAACTAAATTCCCAAAAATATACAACATTTCAAAACAGCATTAGTGCCGAGAGAGCGAGAACAGAAATGATCCAAAATGGATTAAAATAGCTGCAAGTTGGTTATGTTGTTTCAACATTGCTGAAAAACTACTGTGAGTCGGAGAACTGCTGCTAGACACAGTGATATCAACACCTGTTTCTTGTAATCTGTGGACATAACAAGTTTTAGTGGTTCGCATCAGCAAAACCCTCATGACTCTACTTCATTAATTAAATATTCCAAGAGACAGAGGAAGGGGTTTACCTCATAGGTTTATCATAATAAATGTATGTTAATGAGTGTAAAAAGGATAAAAGGATGGGTGGAAATGTAAGGAAAAGTTAAGTAGATTTGGTGCCCAACATCTCCCCCCAACTAGCCTTCTGCATGCCCTCATGTATCTCGCCACCTCCACAGGTCCGGGTTAGATTGACTGTGATCCTCGTGGAGCTGGGCGAGATCACATTCCTCTGCCATATATGTTCCTGGAACCTTGTACCTCTCTCAAAGAAGAATTTCCTTCCACCAATCGTTTGGTACATTATATGCTGGGGTATAGTGCTCTACTTGCAACCAAATGACAGGAAAACTGAACCAGATCCCCATCCATCAGACCCCACATGTTTGGATGCATTCCACGTATCTTGGCACCCTACTTAGTGCCTGTGAAAAATTTGGTGCCCCAAATAGTTCCCTGTTCTGGACGGAAGTAGGTGACATCATCCACCTTTTCTGGCAACTGTCGAGGGCCTCATCCTGAAACGTGACTATTTTTTTGACACAAAGATCAATGCACCACCTTTGTGTCCTCAGCATACATTCTTTGTTCCCCTAAATCTCTAAAAAGGTGGTGTGCTTATTGTACATAGTCACTGATTGCTCATGTTCTCCTCTCACCATAAGAGGCTTCGTGGCTTGATTTGATTCAAATGTATTGGAAGCCTTCTGCCAGCTTATCTAATTGAGAGTGTAGGAGGTGAATTTCCTTAAATGAATGTCCCCCACATATGGGACCAGATTAAATTCTTTGTCAACACATAGGAGATATCCATGCAGATAAAACTCACACATCAAGTGTTGAGTTGCTAAATCATGGGCCCTCAATATCCGAAGGAACTATACCCTGTCCTTGGTTTCATGACTAATTTCCTTCCTAATGCTCTCCAAATAGAAGAAAAGAAATTTCTCATGCAAGAATAGAGCATAGCTAGAAGCAGGATGATGACATGCCATTATCTATTGTGCCAGGCTAAACATTTGTTCTTTATCAACCTTCAATTTTGTCACTTGTGCCTCCAACCATCCCACCTTGAGCTACTGCTTTACATGCCTCAATCATAATATGTCGACACACTCCACATAGTCAAAGATAGCCTTGGATGTATGTTCCTAGGCTCTCTTTACTTCATTCTGATATTGTGTTGCGGTCGATTTCCAAGTTTGAATTTCAGTTGTCAAGGAGAACTCATGACCTTCGAACAACTGCTCGATAGGGTCCATTTGAATGGCAGCAGAAGTTGTTGCCACATTATCCACCTACATTTATGCTTTGGCCACCATGGCTTTGGGCTTCTTAGCCCACTGTCTATATTTCCTCGCATGTTTCTTTAGCTGGTGCACCTGCCTATTAACCTCCTAGCCTCTGTTTTTAGCTGCATCCCATCCCTGAATTGCAACTAATATTTCTGCTTAGTGGGCAGCCTCCGTTGCTCACATGACTCTATCCATTCCTGCTTGACCACTGCCTCCTTTGGTACTGTAGCCGATTCAGCAGGAAGTAGGTCACCCGGGGGAATGTCTATCGGACCTATTGTCAGGTTTTCCCCCCTCGTTTTCTCTTCCTCAATAATTTCTTGCTTCACAGATGCCTCGACTGGCCTTGCCGCTAGTTCAGCAGGTGGTGGATTACTCAAGGGATTATCCACACGTTTAATTGTTGGGACCATTCTGCTTGGTCCCTCTCCCTCGGGAGGAGTTGCTTCCTTCTTAACCATTACCTCGACCTGCTATGGAGTTGTCTCAATAGGTGGTGGATCAACTGCATGGATATCCATCGGTGTTTCAGATGGCATCTCCCCTCCTGGTTCCCCTATTTCAGAAATGCCTACCCCTTCCTCTATTCTAGGTTATAGGGCACCTGTTGCCCAAACAGTATTTTCCTCACCTAGTTGTTGTTCTCGTGGCTTTGCGGGGTGTTCTTCCTCTATTTGTCCCTCGGGTAGGTCTTATTGGGAGTCTGCAGCCAACAGTTTTAGAGCAACTGGTTCTTTGATCAACCCATGAAATTTCAGAATATGGGGAACAACGATCTCCTCCTCTATTCGTTGGGAAGAGCGAGACATCCTTGCTCCTTTCGAAATGGATGAACAAAAAGGATATTGAAAAATATTTTCTGACTGGTCTGTTCCAGCCCCAACTATGACCTTGAGCTCTTTTCCTTTATCTTCAACAGCTCTGCTTTGAGCCGAGGCTTCCTCTAGTGTGGTGTCTGGTTGCATGGTTGACACTTGTTCTTGTGGAACAATGTGAACCTCAGGATTTAATTCCTCCACAGTCTCCGGAGTGGAAGGGGTTGGTGGTGGTTATTGTGTGGCACCACCGCCCGTATCCAACATTTCTTGAGCACATTGTGTTGGCACTATTCCCTCTAGCACGAAATTAATGAAAGTGGACTCTTGTACCACTGTTTCAACCCCATCCATTATGTCCATAGTTTCCCCTTCTGTCAGTCCCACAATTTCTTTAGCCTTGGGCCTCTCTTGCCCTGGTCCATCCTCCTCCATTGACTCCACAATCGAGGATGGTTCTTGTGTGGCAGTCTCGGCTATGGCGCTAATGACTTATTTCGTTCCAAATCTTTCCTCGCTTGGTCTGTCCTCCTCCATTAGCCCCATGGCCGAGGTTGGTTCTTGTGGAGAAGCTTCGACCGTAATGTTGACACTTTATTCTATATCAACTCTTTCTTTCTACAAAACTTCTTCTTTCATCGGTTCCGTAATCGAGGCTAGTTCTTGTGTAACAACGTCGATTGTTCCTTCCACTTCAGTCTCCCTATTTTTCTCCACTTCCTCAATCTCCATTTCCATTTCCTCTGATTCTTCCTGGTCCATGTATTCATTTTCTGCTACCTGTTCTTCCTCCATTGCTTCCAGCTCCTCTCCCCTAACTGCTATCTCTTCCTCTATTGATTCCTGGAATGTTTCCCATGGTATTTGGAACTAGGCTATTGCATGAATAACCAGTAGCTGAACCAGCCCATGGTTGGTGATGACTGCTACAACTTACCGTGAGTGCAGAGTAGATTGCGCCATCAACTAAAGGCTTTTTAACAGGAAGAAAGGCAGGTTTAACGAGAAAGATTCTGACTATGGAAACAGAAGGTGAGCCAACACTTTGAAGTGATATTTAAATATGGTGGTGTGCCTCCCTTCTCAAGTTATATATCTCATTACAAAACTTTCTACATCGCCCCATGGTTGCAGTAATGAATTCCGGTCATATCCTCAGCCTTTTTGGACGATGCTCTCACCAGCTTGTAGAAATGCTTCGGGGAACTCCAGGAGGGAGGTTCTTCGTGAAAACCAATTTTTTCCTTGCTGGGGTAGCCCATTGACCTTCACGATAGCTTCCTCTGTGATAAGGACTTCTATCCCTCTAACCCGAGAGCTCTCTTCGCCTAAATTGAGTGTGAACTCTATTGCAACTCCTTCATCGAATCCCGGCAACTTGTTGAGATAAACATTCCAACCTGCATTTACAAATATTTTCCATACTTCCCAGTTGTTTTGGACCACTTTTGTATCCTCCGGCTCATGGCGTAAAACTAACCCACCCATCGTTGTAGAGACAGTAACAACACAATGGATGTAGTCGAATGGTAGGGGGAAAGTAGCAACAATCCACACTAGCAGTGACAATGACAGCAAGATGGTGGCCACAGGGTAAAAGGGTAGTGAGAGTGACCAGTATGCCTTGGGAAACGCAACGAATGATGGCGATTTATGGTTGTACAATGGAATAATTACAACAATTGAATGCAATGCATTAGGAAAAGATCGATAAGGTATTGGCATACAAATTCAAATTCTAATGCGTCGTGGTCATTATTATGAAATCACGATATTTCTTATTACCATTCGCATTGGATTTGGTAATGATGTATCATTAATACAGTTTAAGTACATCATCGTTTATTTATGACAGGACTCCCCCCAACTAAAATGTGGTCATCCGCGGCACGTACTTGTATCTTTAATGGAATATTTTAATTAAATCGTAGAGTCAACAAAGGCGTACCTGCCAACCTACCTAATGGAATATTTTAATTAAATCGTAGAGTCAACAAAGGTGTACCTGCCAACCTACCTAGTGGTGGAGTAACATCAAATTAACTGGCGGAGTAACAACAACAGCGGAGTAATAGCACTGGTGGAGTAACAGCAATAGTGGAGTAACAGCACCGACGAAGTAACAACAATCGATACTTAGAAAAAATTTAGGAGTAACAACAGTGGTGAAGTAACAACACCGATAGAGTAATAGCAACAACAAAGTAACAACGTTGACACTTAGAAAAAATTTCAGGAGTAACAACAGTGGTGGAGTAACAACATCCACTATTACTTGGAAAAGTTTCTTTCAACTTCTCCTTGTCATATTTTGATTCTTATTCCTGCAAAAGACAAATGAATAAGTTGTAACAACATTATAATATATATCTTATTAATATATACTATATATTATATATATATATAGTTGAGCAGAGAGAGCATTCTCTGCACCAACAACCATCAAACTAGATTTATCAGAGAGGTGTTTGATGAAGGCATCCTTAGAAGTTGGACGGTGGTATAATTTCAAATGGTGTCCATTCACTAGGAAAGAAGTACGAGTTTTATCTATTGTAACCAATCTGACTATTTCGTTGTCAAACACAGCGTCCACTTCATAGGGTCACATCCAATTAGTGCGAAGCTTTCCTTTAAAATCCTTAAATCATGAGTCTTAGAGCAATGCCCAATCTCCTATATGAAAAACCTTGTTCTTGATGAATTTATCATGCCACTTCATTCTTTGTTGTTGAATAGTAGTATTTTTTCTAGACAACCACTGAACGGATCTCATCTAACTATTGAGTTGTTCCACCTGGTGTTTCTAGGCCTCTGATAAGTCTAATCCCACTTCCAAAGTTGTTTTGAGCGTGAAAATCTCATATTCTACTGGAAATAAGGGGTATTTCCCATAGACTAACTCAAATGGTGAAAACCCGATTGTATTCCACCATGTTGTCCTATACACCCAAAGAGCTTCTAGAAGTTTCTGAGACCAATCCCAACAATGACTTGCTACAGTTTTTGTCAAGATTTTCCAATACCTTGTTTGTACTTTCTACTTGTCCATTTGCATGGGGGTGGTAAGGAGTTGTCACTCTATGTTTAAGCCCATATTTTGCATAAGCCTTCCTATCATGTGGGATGTGAACTGTGCTCCCCCATCTGAGATGATCTCCCTTGGAGTACCATATCGAGAAAAAATTTCTTCAAAAAGAAAACCTGCAACCACCTATTTTGTTTCTCTTACAACAGCTCTGGCTTCCACCCACTTAGTCACATAATCAATGCAAACTAGAATGTGAACCTTTTGATGAAAAGGTGGGTTGAAAGGTCCAACGAAGTTAATTGCCCATTTCTCAAAATGTTAGAGGACTATTTGGGGCAGTAGTGGCATCTGATTTGATTTCCTAGGTTGTCCCATCCGTTGACGAGTGTCACATATTCGGACATAATCTCTAGCATCACGAAATATAGAAGGCCAGTAGTATCCCATTTGTAGCACCTTGTGGCCTATTCTTTTATCTGCAAAATGTCCTCCACAAGGGCCATCATGGACAACCTTTAGTATATCATAGATGTCATCCTCTGATACACAACGATGAATCTATTGATCGACCCTTGTATGAAAGAGGTACCCTGCCATCCATGAATATCTCTCGCTGATCACTGTATGAAAAATGACAAGCTACTTTCCTTGTAGCAAGATAGTTAGCAATATCTACATACCACGGAGTGTTAGCAGAAATAGAAAAGAGATGCTCATTTGGAAAACTATCTTCAATGGGCATACCTTCAACATTATTTTCTAGCCTAGATAGAAAATTAGCAACCACATTGTCCTTTCCTAGTCTATCTACTATGGTAATGTCAAATTCTTGAAGTAACAAAATCCATCTTGTAACACGACCAAGAGTAATGGGTTTATTCATCAGGTAATTGATTGTTGCGTGATCAATATGTACGAAGGTGGGATATAGGTGGGATACCCGATAATATAATGCCAGAACTTGTTGATGGCATAGATGACAGCAAGGAATCCTTTTTCAGTCACTGTGTAATTTAACTCAGTAGGAGTCAAGTTCTTACTAACATATTAAACTGCATATGGTACCTTATCCACTTGCTGCCCCAAAACTACCCCAACTGTTGTCTGAGAGGCATCAGCATGAATATGGAATGGTAATGTTTAGTCCAGCTCTCAAAGGATCAGAGTGCTACAGACAAGTTCCTTGATCTTCACAAAGGCTGCATCACAGTCATCTGTCCACACAAAATCTGCATCTTTTGTCAGCAATTGAAAAAGTAGACGTGCTATTTTAGCAAAGTTTTCTATAAAGAACCTGTAATAACTAGCACAAGAAATAAAGCTACGCATCTGTGTGGGGGTTTTAGGTATGGAGAAGTGCAATATTACCTTTATCTTAGTAGGATCCATTCAAATTCCAACAATGAAAAGTAAATATCCCAAGACTATTCCTTCCTCCATCATCATGTGACATTTTACTGTACTCAAAGAGACATGTGCCCATTTGCATCTTTCAAGAACTTTTTCTAGATTTTCCAACCCCTCCTCAAATGAATTCCCATATGGAGTGAAGTCATCCATATAAATCTCAACACTGTCATCTACCAAATCAGAGAAAATCCCCAAAATTTCCCTTTGGAATGTCACAGGTGCATTGTAAAGACCAAATGGGAGGACCCAGTATGTGAAAGTTCCCTAAGGGTATGTAAAAGTGGTTTTATCCTTCTTTAGGAGCTATCTGGATCTGGTTGTACCCACTAAATCCATCTAGGAAGGAAAATAAAATATTCCTAGCCATAGTATCCAAGACTTGGTCAATGAATGGTAACGAAAAATGGTCTTTTTGCGTTGCCTTATTCAATTCTCTGTAATCCATGCATATTCACCATTTACCGTTTTTCTTGGGGATAATCACCAATGGGGAAACCCATTGGTTTTCCAAAATGGGGTAGATAAATCCCACATCCAGAAGTTCTTTCTTGACAATGTTTTTAAGAGCAAGGTTCATCCTTCTCTGGGGCTATCTCACAGGACAACAATCCTCTTTGATGTATATATGATGGGTACATAGATTAGTAGGAATCCCTTTCATGTCTATGTAGTCCCAAGCGAAGGCTTCCTTGTGTTTTCGAAGAACATCCAAGAGATGTTTTGTTTGGGTTCTAATAGATCTGGATTAATACTCAAGGTATTTCCTGGTTCTATTTCCATAGAAATGTTTTCATGGGATGCAATTGTAGGTATCTCATCGAACCCATCTATTGTTCCAATATTCTCCTGTGTTTCATAGCTCAAGACAGACTCTAGGATTCACTGATTTGAATCTGAAATAGAACAGGGATCACTAATAAAAGTAGTAATTGTGTCATTTCCTGTTTCTTTTTTCATCTGAAGGGCCTATCCAATAGTAAGGACTGGTCTTAATTCCTCATTTTCAGATTCAGATTCTTCCTTTGGTAAACGTTTCTTGTGGCCAACTGGTTTCACTGATGGACTAGGTTCTGCAGGAGGATATAACACCAGATTTTTAGTAACCTACCCATTCGAGATAACCATATGCCTAGAATGACATCCAATGTGAGCCTCTACAGTTGCCAGCCACGGTCTTCCTAGAATCAAGGGATGGCCACCAGCTGGCAAATGCGTTTGCAATACCAAGAAATCCACAGGGTAGTGCCATGAATCAACTGAGATTGTGATATCTTCTAACTTCCCTATTGGCTTAACTGTAGATTGATCTGCCAACTCTAACATGGTATGTGTATGTTTCAAGTTTCGAAGACCCAATGCATGCATAGTATCAGCAGTAATGACATTTATGGCAGCACCCAAATCTACCAGCACATTTGGAATTTCCACTCCATAATTTGCATGGTTGAAATTGGG
>APFE030020662.1:0-13126 GCA_000404065.3 Pinus taeda | reverse complement strand
ATAGACACACAGACACACACATTCGTGCCATATGTCAACTCCAAGATAGATAAGGAAAACATTACACCTCCTTCATTTTGAGATAGACAACGTTAAAATTTTTTAATCATTCATTATAATATTTTCAATTATTTTATATACAAAACGCATACTTTCCAATCTTCCCTTATTGTTAATGTATTTTAAATTCTAATTCATATGAAATATTGAAGGAATTATAGATCTCCATGATGTCATTGAATTAGAAAGCACAAATTAATTAAATGAAAAATATCCTTCACTTTATTTATTTATTGTCTACACTAAATTTCTTCTTGCCATGAATATTTTCTAAATATCTTCTGTGAAATTTTATTAAGTATTAAAGAAATTTAACATCTCCTTGATATTACTAAGTGGGAAAAAAAATTAACAAAGGAAAAAACATTTTAAATTCAATTTTCTTCTCTTTATAAATGTTAAGTTGATATAAAATTCCTGCTAATTTGGGTGGCAATTGATGGTTCTCTTAAATGAATTTATCATCACCATGCATTCACATGGAAAGTGGCTCTCATCAGACTTCAATATGCCCACTCTGTATGCTAATCCATCGATTTCATGATGCCTAATCGACTACTCCATATCCTCTGTGTGACCTCCTTGTACTAAACACTAATGCCTCATTCACTTACTTGGCGATGGAAAACATTATATATGTCTAAAAAATTCTTTGGCTCTTTTGTCTCCCAACTTTTTCATGATTCGTCACTCACCCTATCATACTCTTATTTCCTTCCAAAAGAAAAGCGACAATTCCCTCAATGATTCTAAATTCCTCCTCCTCATTCTCCCACATGCTACTATGGTTCAGGAGAGTAGATGTGTAAGCAATGGAGGAAATGGATGTGGTCGTGATCATCATTCCCATGTTGTAGATTTTGATTAAAAATTCTAATGTCTTCATTCCAAATATTAATGAAATCATACCACACAACGTGTCCTCCGTGGAAGCTGATGAATTATGGAAAGTAGGTGGTTGGCATTGGGCCTTAAAATTTTACTAGCCAAACAGTTATAGAAGCAACAACAAGCCAATGAAGCTTCCATAAGGAAGGTTGTTAATTCTAAGAATTTATAGTCTCTGCGAATCTCTACAGGGCCTTATCCACTCCGTAGAAATCTCCTTCTCTCCTCTCTCACTCTACCATTCCCACACTAGCTCCCAAGATGGTATAAACACCCTTTCAATCTCACCCGCTTCCCCTGGGCACTGACTCTTCGATCATTATTGATTATATGCAATTGAAATGTCAAGTGAGTGGAGCAGCTAACAAGGCACAACCATAGCAAGCTTTGAGTTCTTATGGTTGTCTTACCATTGAGGAGGAGACAAAATATGCACTAGCACAATTCTGGCCTCATAGCACACTTGATGGCTCAACAACTTCTAAAGAAAAGAAAAATGTTTGAAGCATCTTTCTGAATGGATTGTATTCTTAGCCCTAAGGAAAATTCTCACACGCTATTTTTTGTATTACAATCACCAATTATGTATGCTAGTAACTTTGGATTTGCCCATGAATAGATATTTCTTTGACCCTAGATTTCAAGCAATGACCTATTGGTTTCCCATGGTGAGAAGATGGTCTCAAACTTAGTTCCACCAGAAGACTAACATTATTATGGTTGTGTAAATTTTGTACATCATTTTTGCTAAGATGAATTTCTTTACATATTTACGAAAGAATATATATATAATTGTTTTATTTAAGGTTCACATTGAAATATTCTATATATTATCAACATCAAAATATTATTTCGTAATATGTGTAGAGTAGATATTGAAATATACTAGTTGGAATGAATATTCAAATTCTAATTGGGTGCATCATCCTATAATGCAACATGATGTGTTACATAAAGAAAATGTATTGAGTATCTCTCAAATCATACCCATTGATATTTTTTGTAAACCCGGGATCATAGAAAACATCATGATTGTAGTGAATTTCACTCAAAATGATATTTCTACCTATATTACTCTTTTCATATAGTTCTAATATGTATTCACTTGTACATATGAAGATTTATGTATCATTGATAGACATATGCATGAAAGAAATAATCTACTCAAGAAAGGACTTCACCCAATAAACCCTCACAAAGTTGATATCCTTAAGGAAGGCGTTGAAAAATTACTTAAATCTTAGTTCATATGTCTATTTTCCTTAATTGAATAGGTTTCCAACATCATTCTTGTCACAAAAAAAGGGTACAGTTCATGTTTTTGTCATCGAAAGGAACTCAATAGGGAATTACCAAAAGATAACTATCCAACCCCATTGATTGACCATATCATTAATGGTTCACTAGTAGTGATATTCTCGTTCATGGATTCTTTTATTTGCTATAAATAGATTGAAATCAAATCAAAAGATCAATATAAATGGCTTAAATTTTCCCTTAAGGTACAATCACATATCAAAAATTGTCCTAGGGTCTTAAAATCATTGGATCCACCTTCTAGTGGGACATGCCTTATGCTTTTTATTACATCACATGGCTTGTAGATGCATATATGGATTACCTCCCCTCTTACTCTCACAGACACACTAACAATCCAATGAATTATGAGCCATCCTTATGCTTTGTTGCTACTATAATACTCATTTCGATCCAAATATTCATATTTCTGTTGTTTCCAAGAGATTGTAAGGTTTAATTATGTTAAATTACATGATCTTGTCCCTTAATTTCACTAACAAAAACATGCGAATGAATCTTGCAATAATTCTCAAAATTATCTTTCTTACATTCTCGCAAACAGTGTGCATGAAAACATTTCCTTGAACACTTTTAATTCAAAGAAAAGAACATTGATGGTAGAGATATTTACTCAAATATTTGCATGGTTCCAAATATGAAACCCTTACTCAAAGTATGAAAAAAGATAGCTAGGCTAATTTATTATTAATTTGGAGAATGCAAATACATGACAATCACTACATTTTGGATTTAAGAGATCCGTGGTTTGTATCTTTCGAATTATTGACCGAAGAATCCACAGTATGAAAATTTTTATACCAACGTTTCAAATCCCAAATTCTTTTATCATCATTCTTAACCCTAATGATGGATCCCATTTGGGATTTGAAACGTTGGTATAAAAATGTTCATACTGTGGATTCTCTGGCCAATAATTCAAAAAATCACTCCATTAATAAAAAATTTGAAAATTATGAGTAAATGAGAAATTTGGCATGTTTTGGCTATAAGAGTGGCTAGTAGGGTTAATGCTAAATTTTTTTATGGACAATAATTACTTCTTCCATAAAGTATCTTGATCCTTCTATAGAAAATCACTCCCCACTAGACAAACTCAAATTCTATATAAATAAATTCATTTTTTTTAGATAATCTTTGACTTTCCATAAATAAACTTAGTTGTTTCAATAACATAATGTATCCACAAATAAAATTACTTGCTAGGGAAATTTAACCTCTCCACAAATAAACTTAGACACTATAACAAACTTTGTCTTTTCACAAAAGAAATATTTGACATCCTCTAAAGATGAAACCTGAACTTCAATGCAGTACCGCTCAAAAATCTGAATGATACCTCCCCTTAACCATATTGGGTGGTTGGATTTAGCACTAAATAAAAATCCTTAATGAGGTTCTCATCCTTACAACTAAGCTCTTAGAGCTATCAAATGAAGTATGAAATATAATAACTAATATAGGTTCAAAAATGAGCTACGATTCTCCTTTTCTAACTTGTATCATCACAATATGATGATTCAATAGCACGGGTCATAAAAATACCATGAATCTTCCCTTTTTATCTCTTTCCTACTCAATAATATAAATGGATTTCAATTTCAATTTTTTATTTTTCCCATAATCACTTAATAACACCAGTTAATTTAACTATTCATTCTCACTTCTAAATTTTTATGTATTCACTTGAGTGATAGCCAAACAATTTAATTAATTGATCCCTATTTTACTTCTATAGCCTATGGGAATCAAATAGTCCACTCATTTAGTGGCCATTCAAAGAAAGGGAAATTACATGGTCAACCCTCTCAAGGTTGAGCAAATCATTAATATGGTTCATTCATATACTCTTACTAAGCTTTACAATTTTCAAGAGAAAGTGAACTTTTTATATCAATTAACTTCCAACTATGTTGACGTTAAAAAAGGTTTCATGCACTTTCTCAAAAAGGCACTATTGTGGTGGCTATAATTGAACGACACTGATAGGAAGCCCTAGATTAAAGTGGTATGCCTATGGTATTCTATACATGAAACATTACATTATTCCCTATATTTCAAATTCATTCTTTATAAAGGTGGTAATTGGTCATGGCAATTTCAACTCTCTCATCCTCATCCTCGAGATTGGGTTGGAAAGAATTACCCTCGAGGTTTATGCCACTACAATAATGAGGAAATAAGATAAGTCCACAATAAAAAAACTAAAAAAAAAATGCAAGAGATGGTTGGGAAAATATTTAGTACATGGGGAAAATCCCAGTATGATCTCTACTTCCCTCATTATTCATCACTCAGTATTTAGAGTACTTGATGCTACCCTAATTAAATGAAACCCTTGTATTTCCCAACCCCAATGAGAAATAAAACAAAACACCTTAAGAGGTAATGAATTTAAATCTATCAAATGAAAAATCGAGCTTGTAAACTATCCAGCCATATCAAAGCATTCTTATAAACAAGTAAATGGTGTACTAGAGTAGTGGAAATATAATTCTAAGAAAAGGGGTAACTAGTGCATCCATGACTAATCCCTACTTGCATATATACACTCTAGATGTTGGACCACCATTAGTTGGTCACTTGGGTATGGCACCTAGCCTTGAAGTCTTTCCCAATACATTACCACATCTCCACTTGTACACATGGACTAACGTTTGGACTAGGACCTACAACTTCCCCTTGAGGGTCAGAAACACATATTAGGGTTATCCACCGATCCATCACAAATATAAGAGAGGCAACAAAAACATGCCACCTGGTCTAGTTAGATACTTGATGGTGATCATTGTGTGAAGTATTGTTTGTGTATCTTACATTACGTATGGTCCTCTATGATGCTTCTATGGTTTGAGTTACCTAATTATGGATTGATTGGAACTTCATTATAAGGATATTTTGTGGGATTATTGACATCATAGTAATAGAAAATGTTATAGGTGATTTCCCCACCTACTAATTAGTTGAGTAGAAGTTGTACTCTCCAAACCAAAGAGAGAGATTAAATTTGATGGTGCAATATTGCCCACCTAGGATAGGGAATTAGAGTGATTGAGGGATTTATATAATTTTTGACATTACAAGGAATCCCAAAATGCTATAGCATTGAGCCAATGATGCTTAACATTGGAGATATTGATGATTTGAGCAGTGAACCTAGGATTCCCCTAGCATGGTGTTGACACTATTTGATACAAATCACTTCATCCACCTAATAGATGATGATGGTCATCCTTAATATTACAAGATAGGGCTTGTACATCACATTGGAGTGCCAACAATTGAGCTAGTTAATTCCACATAAGCCCTTTTCCTCTTCTAGCAGTGATGTAGGGCACTTTTTGTTCGTGACTCTTGGCATAAAGATACCTTCGATGGCTTGTACATGATAATATGGAGCACTCGTTAGCCCTTACCTCACATCTTGAGGCCATTTTGAGTTCATTTGAAAAAATAACTAAATATACTTGTGTATTTAGTGTAAATAAAATTAAAAAATACTATTTGACTTGATTATAATTATTTATTTTATTTAAACTATTTAGATATATTTAAAAAAAAAGTTGCAACTAAATAAATCTTTATATTTAGAAGGTATAAAATTATAATAAAATCTATAAAAATAAAAATAAAAAAATAAAGAAACAAAAGATAGAAAAAAGCATGGTATATGTTTAAAATAAATAAAGCAAAACAATATGATGACATGGTAATAAATTCATTGATTGTTGAAAAATATATATTAATAATTATAGAATTAAATGCCACAAAAAAAGTGCTTACGAATTTAGAGATGGCATTAATACATTATGATGGATTTAAATGTAAAACAATAAAAATACGCAACGTATTAGATATGATATTAACATAGTTTTTTGTTGTTTCATAAATTTAGTGTTAAAAGGAAAATTAAAGTCATGTTATATAAACATGTTTCTGATTCCGTAGCTCCTCCAGCAGTGTGGTAAGAAGCTGCAACTACCTATACAAACAGTCTAAAGATGGTGGTGCTTCCTCATGGCTAGGTGATGAAACATTTCCATGAGCCAATTCACCCTCATGAATATCCTCAACACAACCATCAACCTCCACTTCTCCTATGTGCCTGCAATGGCCAACCAGGACTTCGTGAGGTCACCCACCTTGCACAACATGCCCCCTTCATCTAAGAATTCCACTATATAATCTAGAACACAAAGACCAATTTAATTCAAGCACCCAAATGTTGTATCTTGGTAATCAAAACCCGCTTCAAAACTCAGCAAGATAAAAATTGTCAGAAATCACATATTCTTCCACAATTATCAGTAAAGAAACACCCCCGTGATTATAATAATAGTTCACCACCCTAGAGACCAAAGCACAAGCCCCTCTAGCTTGCATTACCCTTTCACTCTAAAGAAACCACTCAAATGAGCATGCATAGGTTAGCGGTCTCTGCATAGTCAACACCCCCCTACCACATTCCCAAACTCTAATATCTAGAAAAATCAGCTTCCGAGAAAAGAGAATTATTCAGGCAATAATCTCATTCACATGTTTGTAGAATCTTTTGGGTGTCCTATGCAACTTTTCTATGGCCCCATGTTTGGCCACATTCATCAACGTAAACATTAACCTTCATGTTATTTTAATATTATAATATAGATATAAAATAAGTAGTCATATATATATTCTTTCCATGCGTCAACTCCAAACTAAATGAAAAAGAACTGGATATCTCTTTCATTTTGAGTTACACACCACCAAAATGTTTTAATCATAATTTTCTTTTTCATTTACGAATTTAATATAATATCATAATTGTTTTTTATTTACCAATTTAATATAATACTACTACAACATACTACTACAATATAAATCTGGACATTTATCTATACTACTACAACATAGACACACAGACACACACATTCGAGTCGTATGTCAACTCCAAGATAAATAAGGAAAAATTACGCATCTCCATCATTTTGAGATAGGTGCCATTAAAAGTTTTGAATCATTCTTTACAACTTTTTCAATTCTTTTATATACGTAATACATACTTGCCAATCTTCCCTTTTTGTTAATGTATTTTAAGTTCTAATTCATATAAAATATTGAAGGAATTATACATCTCCATGATGCCATTGAATTAGAAAGCACAAATTAATTAAATGAAAAATATCCTTCACTTTATTTATTGATTGTTTACACTGAATTTCTTCTTGCCATCAATTTTTTCTAAATGTCTAGTATGAAATTTTATTAAGTATTAACATCTCCTTCATATTACTGAGTGGAAAATCAAGTTTAACAAAGGAAAAAATATTTTAAATTCAATTTTTTTCTCTTATAAATGTTATGTTGATATAAAATTCCCACTAATTTGGGTGGCAATTGATGGTTGTCCTAAATGCATTTATCATCACCATGCATTCACATAGAAAGTGGCTCTCATCCAACTTTAATATGCCCACTCAGTATGCTAATCCATCGATTTTCATGTTGCCTAATCCACTGCTCAATATCCTTTGTGTGATCTCCTTGTACTTAACAATAATGCCTCATTCACTTGCTTGGTGATGGAAAACATTATGTATCTCTAAATATTTCTTGGCTCTTTTGTCACCCAACCTGTTCATTGTTCATCACTCACCCTGTCATACTGTTATTTCCTTCCAAAAAAGAAGCTACAATTCCCTTAGTGATTTTAAATTCCTCCTCCTCATTCGCCCACTTAATACTATGGTTCAAGAGAGAAGATGTGTAAGCAATGGAGGCGATGGACGTAGTCGTGATTGTCATCCCCATGCTATAGATTTTGACGAAAAAATCTAATGTCTTCATTCCAAATATTCATGAAGGCATACCACACAATGTATCCTCCATGGAAGCTGATGAATTGAGGAACATAGGTGGTGCGCATTGGGCCTCGAAAGTTTAGTAGCTCAACAGTTATGGAGGAAACAACAAGCCAAAGAAGCTTTTAACATTTCATAAAGTCAGTTTTGCTTGAAATATAATAGAGATTTTATAGAATACTAAAGGTTTTAACTCATTTATATGTTCAAAGATTAATTTTAAAGTACAATAAATCTCAATCTTACTTAAGAATTGTGATCTAATTTAAAAGAAAACAGCCAAAAAAATTATAATCTAAACTAATTTATAAAATATTTTAATATATTCATAATTAAAATAGACATAAAGTATAAAAAAGGTTATTATTAAAACATTGATATTAAAGGATTATTAAAAAGAATTATTTAATTTTTTTTTAAACAGTGGGAAAAGTTATCATATTTTAGTTGTTAAACTAAGATTACAGATAGCCATCACATATTGCTATCTCTTAATTCAGAGTTACTCATCATTATTCATGGAAAGCCACATCACGAGTAATTACATTGACGGTGGTTAGTAAGGCTTCATACTCTTTTTATAATTATCATTAATTTTTTTTCTTATTTTTGCTAATATTTATTTAAATATTATATCTTAAATTTTAATTATTTTCCATAAAGGATTTGATGTAACATAAAAACCGTAAAATTAATCTGATGTAATAAATACTTCTTGTGTATAAAAGAAACTAAATATAAGTAAATATTAATTCATAAAACTATAAATAATAATTCACTATTCAACATTAAATACATATTTCAAACTTTCACCATTATCATTTATCATTTTTAAGATAAAGAAAATTATATGAAAATTTGATTTTCTTAAAAAGACAATTTAATTGTAAAAATAAATATTATGTTATTAATATAAAATATTTATACACATTTTTAAATTTTAGCATAACTAAGATGTAAAATTAGAATAACATGTTTTCATTTAAATATTTTTGTGAATATATAATCATTATGTCAGTGAAACATAAAATGTTATGATAAAATTATGTAAACCTTATCACTTAACTTTTTTGGAGTTGTGTATGAAATGCAAACAAAATTACCATATATGGTTTTTTGTTTTAACTTTCCATATTATATATTAAAATAATGTTTCACATATAATATTTATTTTAAAAAATATATATATAAATTATAAATTCTATTACTTACAACACAAATATAAATAAATAATAATGAAAAACCAAAACTTCCCAAATAACAGGGAAACATATTAACGATACTTTAATTCTTTTTTTGACTACAGCTTAATACATTATATAATTTACAAATAAGACGACATTACTGGAAAAAAAATTCCATTGCAAAAGTGGGAGTGGGAGACCTCCCTAAAATAGAAATAACTATGATGCATGAGTTTGTCGGAATCTCTTGAGAAGCCGGGGTGAAAGCGGTATTGTCTAAAGTATATCCGTTGATCTGTCGAAAGCCAAAGAAAGCCGAAATATCCGATCGCTAAAAAGCTAAAGAAAGCCGAAATCTCCGCTGATCTGTAAAAGCAAAGAAAGCGGTTATCTAAAGTATATCCGCTTATCTGTAACAAAGCAAAGAAAGCGGAAGAGGTAGAAAGAAATTTAGTTTGTGATATGTTTTATGGGAAGAGTCTCCATTTCGGTGTCTGGCTCTTGTGGTTTTTAGGTAAAATTTAATGTTCAAAATTTGTATGTTGACAGGAGGATGACAATGGATTTCTGTTGGATGCAATTTTGATGAATTCTCTTTCTGTCGATGAGCACAGTGGATTTCGTCTGGAACTGTTCCAGAAGATCCTCTGCTATTTCTTGATTCGGTTATTGATTTAGATATACCCTCTATCCCTTTCTATATATCGAAGTAAATTCATTTATGATTTAGACCCTCTGTCCCTTTGTATGTATATATGGAAATAAATTCATTTATGATTTGATGCACAGGAACCACCAACCAGCAAGGGGAGATTTGTTATATTACAATGCCCTCTTGTTGCTGATGCTACGCAAACCCTCCTTCACCTTGTGCTATTTTCTTGAATGATTTGATGCACAGTAACCACCAACCAGCAAGGGGAGATTTGTTATATTACAATGCGCTCTTGTTGCTGATGCTACGCAAACCCTCCTCACCTTGTGCTATTTTCTTTGACTATTCCAAATTGGTTTCTGGTAATCTGTTGATTTCCTTTGTCTATGTTTTAATGTAATTTTTTGTTCTCATAAAGTCTCTATTTCATTTTCTTTAACTAGTTTAACCTCCCTCGCCTTAGTTTAGTTGATTTTGATAATTAGTTTATCATGTTCGATCTAGGTTTCATTTCTATATTGGCTTTCAAATTTGTGTTGGTTGGTTGCAAGAAAAATGAGCCGCAAAATTTTGAGGGTTTCCCTTAGGTTCGGCTTCCAGAACAAGTATAAACTCATTTTTCCATATTAGTGTAAAATCCATTGAGTTATTGAGACGAATTTCAACCAAACTAAAGACTATCCTTCATTGGCATTTTCGATAGATTTCAAGGAAACTGCACTAGCTGTATGGTGGCCCAGCATGTAAAACAGTGGCAATGTTTGGACCTCATCTCATCTCGTCTTCAGAGGAGATAAACTTCCATCTTCATTTAAATCGTCCAGTTTCCAGTGAAGCCGATAGGAGATCGAATCCTTCCTCCAGCTGTGCAACCCAGATTTTCGCGATTTGACTGTATAGAAAACAAATCCCCTACGAACTAAGAGATTGTTCCATCATTTTTATTTCTATTTCTATATCTATTTCTATTTCAAGTTCAACGAAATCTAATATCACCCAAATCTGAAGGGTAGGCAAATTGAAAGCAATCCATCAATGCCACAAAATCTGTACTACCTAACCAAATAATGGGTCTGAAATTCATCCTTTTTCAAATCACATTTGAGCCCATTTGTTGGATTTTAGTGTCAGATTTCCTTCCCGTGTCATCCCTTTCCAGTTGACTATCTATGAATCTATTCGGAAAGACGTCGATGAAATATATAGTTTCAATTTTTACAAATAACTTAGCGCCAACTCTGTATGACACAACCCATCATTTTATATGAAAGAATGGCGTGGTTGTCAAGTTATCCTATTTGAATATTTCTTGCATTCAATGACCTATGAACCCCAGCCAACGATATAAACACAGAGCTGAATAGCTACAATTAGTTATCCGTCATTGTCAAGTTATCCGGTTTGAATTTTTCTTGCATGCAAGTACCTATGAACCCCATCCAATTAAAAGCAATCCATCCATGCCACAAAATCTGTACTACCTAACCAAACAAATAATGGGTCTATTCATCCTTTTTCAAATCACATTTGGGCACATTTGTTTTATCTATAATTGTGAGATTTCCTTCCCGAGCAATCCCTTTCAAGTTGACTATTTATGAATCTATTCGGAAAGACGTCGATGAACTATCCCATTAATTTTTATTGCATTCAAGGACCTATGAACTTCTTGTTTACGGAACATATCAAACCCTGCCTCTTCTTCTAGCCTTGATTTTAAAGGTTGAATACATACATACCGACGTACGTACTGCCGTTTTTGTAACCTTGTGTTTCCGCCACCCTAACCCGATTTGGGCCAACGATGTGTGAGATTATAATACTATGATTATTATTATTATAGCGGACGTTTTCTGAAGTATTGTTGTGTTTGTGGTATACTTATGTGTTTGTGGTATACTTATATTTAGGGGTTTCTAGAATCTATGTTTATGATCACGGTGATTGTTATTTATTTTATATTTTTAAAGATTTTATATAATTAATTTATTGATTTTAAATAGTCTTGGCCATTAAGAATAAACATTGACTTTCGTGCGATCTCTTTCAACCGGGTTTCATACTATTTATATAAATCTTACACATTTTTATTAATTAAATTGTTGTTTTAATAATTACTTATTTATATTGTAATTTTTCTTACTTATTATTTCTTACATTATCATTTATATATTGATATTTGAATTATCATGGTAAAGAATGTATCAATAAGTATTATAAATGAAGAGAATGAAATGATATGCAATATTTGTTTGATTATTTTTAGTTTTCTTAGGAAGAGGAGGAGGAAATAATCACTCACTAAGTATTCTAAATAAAGAGAATGAAATGATATGAAATTTTAATCTTTTTTGTTTTTTCTTAAGTTTTCAGAGGAGGTGGAGGAGGCAAAGGAAGAGGTAGAGGAAGACGAGGTGGAGGAGAAAGTGGTGGTGGACGAGGAGGAGGAGCAGCATGAGGTGGTTGTGGTGGACCCGGAGGCGGAGGAGGAGTAGGAGGAGGAAGCGAAGGCTGTGGAGGAGGAGGTGGAAGTGGATGTATAGGAGGTGGTGGTGGACGACGAGGAGGAGGAAGTGGAGGTGGAAGAGGTGGTGGAGGAAGTGGTGGAGACAGAGGCGGAGGAGGAGGAGGAGAAGGAGGAGGTGGTGGTGGTTGCGGTGATGGTTGTAGAGGAGGTTGAGTTTGGGGAGGACGATGAGGAGGGGGAGGAGCATGAGGAGGAGGTGGAGGTGGATGAGGAGGAGAAGGTGGAGGGTGGGGAAGGTGGCGGTGGAGGTGGAGGAGGAAGGGGATGGAGGGTGTGGCAGTGGAGGTGGAGGTGGAGGTGGAAAAGGTGGTGGTCTAGGAGGAGGTGGATGTGGTGGAGGAGGAGGTAGAGGAGGACGTGGCAATGGTGGTAGAGGAGGAGGTTGTGGAGCTAGGGGAGTAAGATGAGGAGGAGGAAGAGGTGGTTGAGATGCAGGTGGAGGCGGAGATGGAGGAGGAGGAAGTGCAGGTGGAGGAGGTGATGTTGGAGATGGCGGAGGTGGAGGAGGCAGAAGTGGTAGAGGAGGTGGAGGTGGAGGAAGAGGAGATGCTGGAGAAGGATGTGGAGGAGGAGAAAGGGGAGGATGAGAAGGAATCGATGGAGGAGGTGGAGGTGGAGGTGGCGGAGGAGGTCGAGGTTGTGGAGGAGGAAGAGG
>APFE030020657.1:0-10122 GCA_000404065.3 Pinus taeda | reverse complement strand
TTGTGTCTATTGTAATCCAGGCGTGATTTTGATACATGACTCTTTCACTGGATGGCTGCGACCATACCGGAGTCTATTCATCGATCCCAACTAGATGGCTGCGCCCATACTACGGATCTTGATTATTATGCACTCTGTCAATGGATGGCTGCGCCCATACCATATACATCATGTAATTGAACTATCATACTGTATCTCTCTATGCAGATTCTCGGCGGCAGTTCGATATGATCTTGTAAAGCACTTCACCTCTCTCTCTTTCTCGAGGCTCATGCTTTAGGGGGCATCTGTTACGCAGTAATTTGTCACCATCAGTCACCGTCCTTGTCGCACCCCCGCTGTCACACATTGGAGGACACATTTACGGACCTGTGACCAGTGACATAACTTGAAAACACTTGCATTGAGGCCTCCTGAGTATGAAGTTCAATAACCCTGAAGACACCCTCTGAAGATTAACCTTGGAAAATGCCTTTTTCCCATTAGCGCGGGCCCACAGTATATTACCCGCGCCAATGGCTCAGTCCCTACAAAGAGGGCGCGCCCATAGACGCTCTGTCCCAGAGCACGGCCTGCGCCACACAATTTGGGCATGATTTTTGGCCAGCGCATGCTAGAATGCTTTTTCCTCCGTGACTCACCCAGTTCCCTGAAGGAAAAAGCCCATAAAAGCAGTCGGGCTTCGGCTTTTCTATCCAAGGCAACTCAACTCAATGGCTATTATGGGACATTACCAACTCAGAATGTGTCCACATACAATGCATATCTCCTCTCCCTTTATCTATAAAAGCCTGTCTCCCCATAATGAACATGCTAGTTTTTGGAGGCTAAAAGCAAAAGAGTGAACAAGCTAGTGAGAGAGAGATAGTTTTGAGCTAAGAGTTGAAAGAAAGGTTATGCTGCCGGATTGTGGAGAGAGAAAGTGACTTTGCAAGACGTGTCAGACTGACTGCCCACCCAGCTAGAGGAGTTTTACAGCGTCAAGCCTTGAGTGGTTTTAATTTCTTCTCTCATTTCTATTTAATGATAAGCGACTGTCATTATGGTTTCATTCATGTGTTATACTGGTAATATGTGAATTGTATCTTGCTTGACTGGTACATAGCTGTATGTTTTTGGATTTTATGCTTGTTTGTGGGTTATTCTTCATTTGTGCAGGTATCCCAGCGTGGATAGCGACCGGCCAGAGATAGAGGATAGGAGTGACACTTCTCCCACAACAAACAAGCGTTGGATCCCAGGTTGGTCTCCCTGACCGACTTCTAAATTATATAGCTAGGAACTTGCATGCAGCGTGATTGATTGTTGCTAGACCCCTGTGGGGCTAGTGGGATCCACCTCTGTCCGCAGAGGGGATTTACCTCCACAACAATAAGGTTACGCAAAAATTACACTATAATATAGCCCATCATTAGTAATATTACCCTAAACCAACATATCTAAACGAAATTTGAATTTGGAATGGAATATTATCATCGTCTATGTGGATAAAGACAATGCAAGAAATTCCGAATATAACTCGGAAATGATGGAATTCTATTTTGTGGAAAAATTACTCATTTTATTATTAATTTTTATTATTTGGTAATGATATGGGATTATAGTAATCAGTTTGATGTATTTGATATTAATTGGTCTTTATATTTCTGAAGTTTTTTTCTTTCGTGTTTGTTATTTTGAGGTTAATCCATTCTCATTCAACTTTACCGTCTTATTTGGCCTCTTCATGAGGCAGAAGAGGCTGCACTATATGATGTTCTGGGTTTAGGTAGTTCATTTTTTTGAAATGTTTTGCACTAGGGAACTAACGTTAACATTTATTTGAGTTGCTATGGTTTCAGGTAGTTGCATGGAGCTTATTAAGGTTTATTTAGTTTATTTGATATGTCACAGGTAGTTGCATGGAGCACCTACGAGATTAGAGGTGTATGTATGTATGCAAATCTAGGTGGATGGATGCTTTAGGACTCTTGCTAAGACTGAATCGACATTCTGAGCCATCTGAGACTCAATCACAGACTGTACACAACTCGTTTTCTTTCCACGTAGTCAACAGGCCTTCTACACACTCTATGGTCGGATGAGAGGCCTTTTTCATGCCTTTGGCTAATTGTTGGGTGAGCATCCATTCCCTTCTCTCTTTCCTTTTATAACTATCATAAAAATGGGTCAACCCACCCCACCTCACTAGAAGGAAAGCCGAAGCTTCACCTCAACAACTGGATTTGGATTATTGGATTGAGAGGCGAGGTAAATGTTGGATGGACTAGGGACTGGTTAATGCCAGCCAAGAGCATATCAGGCCAGAAAGGAGGTACTGATTCACGATAGACGTACCTAGACCCTCATTACCCACCAGACTAGGAGGGAACACCCCTACTGCAGGATCTTCACTAAGGAAGAACCCTAAGGCATGTTAAGGTTAGGTAGATTCAGATGATTGCTACTTTTGCTTCTCTGACACGAAGGTGCATCTCAAAATCACCAAATTGACATGTTGAATCGACACAGTCACGGTGTGATTCAAAAACTTCTCGCTATTGGGAATGGACTGTTTTTGGTGAGCTACAAGTATCCCTATCTTTGGCCTCCATCCTAACTAGATTTGCTACAAAAACAAAGCTAGATAAACATACTCAGAACCAGAGACCTCGAGCTCACTAAGCGCTATGGAACATTTGATCGTTACCCGTTGCTATCTCTTGATACTTGTCTCTCTTCTATACCTTTAGGCAAGAATTAGTATGTTTAGGCAAAAGAGGAAGCTTCTATCGCTTCTCGTACTAAGGACGTCTAGGAGCATGTGAAATTACATTTCAGAACGCCCCGGCTCCTCTTCGATCCATATAAGCCTGGGTTTATTCAGTTCCTTTAGGCAGGGGAAAGGTCACTTGATTTATGGGGCTGCTAGCCTTGCCATGCCCCCCAACAATATTTCATAGGCCAATAAAGCCATAAAAGGTGAGAGAGGTGGAGCATGATTTTCTTCTCTATGCGTGCAATGGCAGGAAAAGGAACAGAACATTGAGCAGCGTGGCTTATTATCAGAACTGAACAATAAGGTAATATTACATCTATTTGGGAACCTATGACATTTGTGCTGGTTAAGTTGGTTACTCTGATTTGATGAAGGTTAATGCAAATCAGATCATTTATATGTGTTCCTTTCTAATATTTCATTGTGAACACATTTAATTTGATTCAACATTATCCATGCAGAGTCGTGATATGTGTGATATGTGTAAGTTACTACTATTCTTATATAATAAGGTTGATTTCAATAAAGTTCTATTGTCTAAAAATCAATTAGTAGTGACTTGAGCACTTCCACTTTTGTTTTTTCTTCATCTCAACTTCGTTGGTGTATATCAAGTAAGTAGAAGCATTACTGATTAAACTCTATATACGTGATTTCCCGAGGACATTTTTTGACCAGCCACTCTATTGCTTTTTCTTTCAAGCTCCCATAGGAACGTCGTATCTTCTTGGGAAGTCTTATCGTTTTTCCCTAGTGAGAGAGTGCCTGGAATGTGAGTGTTGCCATGCCTTATGTAAGAAATACCTAATAGCTATAGTGAATAGGGCTTTTTGTTACTGTTTTTGTTTGTGTACCCAGTAATGCTTTGCTACCTCTCCCACCTAGTGCCATGATATGTAATACCCTGACAGTGTTGCAAGCAAGGTTTAATGCAGCAGTGGAGACAAACCCGTTCGTGACTGAACCGAAAGCTTGTGAAACCCAATTAGGCCCTACCTATTATCATTTTGGCTAAATGGAAAACTAAATCTTTGAGGGCAGAATTTCTCTGGTTTTTTAGGCCCTACTTATTACCATTTTGGCTAAATGGAATCCAACCTTTTTTGGTTGTTTTTCTTAACCCTCGACCTGTTCTTTTTGTTCATGGCTAAGTGTTGGTTCAACATGGATTCTACATCCTGAAACCAAGCCTCGACCTATTCTTTTTGTTCATGGCCATGATCTCTAGAGACATTCGCATTTTGAAGACTTTCCTCACTGCTATTTTTCATATTTATCACCCTGCTAAGTGATGGTTCAACATGGATTCTACATCTTGGAACAAAGCCAATTTTGGGGTAGCTCTGACCATGAGTAAACTAGAGAGCTAGAGCCTATGAAAACATAGTGATGCCCTGGCAAACCAGTACAAAAAAAAGTAGCTTTGTTGAGTAATCAATCCCATGATTGTTGGAGCTTTTCAATATCTTCACGGGTTGCTTCTCAATTGTTTGTTTTAAGCCATCCAATATGGATAAGACCCAAGACAGTTGGGTTTCACATGAGCCCTGAGATTTCAGAGACAGAGCATCTATCACTTTAGTACGATATGATAAGATTGTTACATAATGAGGGAGGGCCAATTAGGTTTTCTTACCGAGGAATGTGGTTATCATCTCGCTTAGCCATGACTAATTGGACCTAACTGAAAGAGAGCTTTTCTTCTTGTGTGCTAAGGGCTCTAGGCCAAGCAATGATGTGGGGCATCCATCCTATTTATTCTCTATGCTCACTCTTGGGAGGTCCCTTTTCAAATTCTCCGGAGAAGATCTTTATGTTTGGGAGGCCTAGGGAAAAAACCCCATTATGAAATTTCAAAAATTTCAAAAGATCATCGTATCCATACTATATAGGATGGGTTCAATTAAGTGTGATAAAATATGGAGATATACATATCAAGTTAACTGTTAATATCTAAATAGGTTCGACCTCTGATTAAGGTCAAAATTCTATAGGCTCGGATTAGGACCTCAAAGAAGATATGGCTTAATAGCGTTGCTCCTTTACCCATGGTCTAACTCCTTATTTTTTAAGAAGAGAAGCTCTCAATCTCCTATCTTCAGATATATATTTAGTTACAGTAGTGAGTCCAAGTGGAAACAATTAGAAGAACCTAGCAAAAGCAGCATCTTCTCTCTATTTTATACTTTCCATGATTGCAATAAAGTTAGGCACATTGTGATCTCTTGCATTCTTCACATTTGATTGAGGTAAGACCTAGCTTCATTATCTCCTTTGGTTAAGGCAACAAGCAACTGGATGAGATTCTTCTTCTAATTCTTGTATGATATTTCTTGTTATCATTATTCCTTGCATAAATGAACTATAAGTATTGTGTCACTTAGAGTATTATAGCTTGTTGAGTGGCATATATTCACTTGCATGCATTGTCTTAAGTAATTTTAGAGTGGAGAATCAAGCTCTAAATTTAGAGCTGCCTTTATAATGACAACTCGAATTCAATAGAGAGAAGTTAAATATTGCTTGATATCATTCGTTATTATACTCTTTTCAAGTTTACTGTTGGACAAGATACAATGAAAAGCAAATAGAAATTGTTTTTGAATCTAATACTCAACTGACCATGTGTACTAAAATTCGCTCTCCAATCAATATACTTCTAATACTCAGAGAATCAGTGGATGCCACACACTATGTATGGGAGTGGATACAAGATTGTTCACCCTGTTATTTTTGCCCCCTCTGGATTGTATAAATGAACTATAATTATTTTGTCACTTACAGTATGGACCTCAAGACAATTACCAGATTGATGACATTCCCTTGTAAGTATTTCCTTCCTTATATAAGATTTTCTTCCTTTAATGAAATATTAGATGGATTGTGTATATAGAAACGAAAACCTTATACTTCGCAATGCCGCAGGCAACTTTGATATGTGCATTGCATTACTGCAAATTCTAGGAAAATTCTTAGCTAGTGGTTTTGGCATTTTGTCAGGTATTACTACTATCGAATCTGTGTAATAGCCTACATCTAATGCCCTAATATTTGGCTAAGCTATAACCTTTCATACACTTGGTCTAACTGATTTATTCTCTCTCTCCAACCTTTCTTATACCAGTTTAACTTAGGTTTATGCCATCTGTCTTTATACCCAAACACTAGTTGTATAGTCTAAGTTAGGTGCTTAGTAATTTCATGGTTAAACTACCACCCTGAAGCCTAAACATCATCCTTGGTGATCCACACGATTCAATGAGATTCATATATGTTAGCCCGGAACTAGAAAAACCAATCACTTTCTCATCACTATGGACACTCATTTCAGTGGTCGACCATAACTCTGATTGTTTGCAATATGAAAAACCTATCAATATGATGATTACTGACTAATTAGTGCACTATAGGATGCTTAGGATTGGTTTATATGGTGCTTTATTAGGTCATATTAGCTGGTAGTTCACGTAGCTATAGGATCTTGGCTTTACGTCAAGAATTATGCATCTTTCTTTATAAGGGAGTTCTTTGGTTACTATGTTGAATTCTGTAGCACGAGTTTCCTCAGAAATATCTTGTTAGAATAGTTCTCATTAATTACAGCTCTAAATAAATTCATTATTTCATTAATCTAGCACACTAATCATCAATTCATGCACTAATAACCAATACCTTTTTTATTGAATGTATTTTACTGAAACTATTCAATGGATGTCCACATTGGCAATCTAAACAGCTCAATACACATTTCCATTTCCAAAGGTACACAACAATTACTTCTTGTTCTACATCGAGTTTCGTTAATGCTCACATTGGCAATTTGAGTAGCTGAGTAGACATTTCCACTTGCAATCTGAAAGTACACAACAATTACTTCATGCTCTAAATCGAGTTTCATTGTTCAACTTGTTGTTATGATTATCTGACTCATAATTGCATTGCATTTGTTAAACACACATGGGAAGCAAGAGAAATATGAAAGATAAAACATGAGAGTACAATTTTTATTAACAAATGAGTTACATTTATAGTACATGTTGTGACTGTTGGGTTCCACATCCCAAGGTCTCTTGGACTCCTTTTGTCTATTTAGCTTCTACACTAACCCATTGAGGATTAGGTGTCCAACATTCCCCCCCTTAATCCGAAGGGTTATGTATGAGTCCAAGAAGAGAGGCGTAATACAAAATGTGCAAAAATGCATGGCAACACTAGGTTGAATGTGCTCTCTGAAATGTTGGTATAAAGGACGATGGTTTAAGGATGACCACCAACACTAGAACACTTAGTGCAGTTCCCGGAGCTCTTCCAAAACTGGCAAGAAGCTGAAATCTTCTACTAGAGGAAGTGCTCCTATTTTTTTGAAGAGAGAAACCTTCAACCATGAAAGAGAGGTCTCACCTCGCATAAAAGGGAGAACTTCAACCTGAAAAAGAGAAGTCTCAATCTGTGATGCTTTAAGGATGACCAACAACTCTGGAATGCTTAATGCAATTCCTGGAACTCTTTCGAAACTGGCAAGAAGCTAGAGTCTTCTGCTAGAGGAAGTGCTCTCAATTTTGTTCCTGGAATTCTTCCGAAACTGGCAAGAAGCTGAAGTCTTCTGTTGGAGGAAGTGTCCCAAATTGCCAACTGAAGGCATTTTCATAGGCATATTTGTTTCTGGCTACAACTCTGAAACTGGCGTGGCAGGTTGTGGCTTAGGCTCGCTTGATGTGACTTTGAAGCTTGTAGATGACCATCATTTCCCCCCCTGTCAGATACAAGGTGAGATGATGGAGAAAACTCAACTATGAGATTGTTCAATTCTTTGTGTTAGCGCTCAAATCTACCTTAGGCTGAAATAAGGTAAGACTCAAGGCTACATCAAAGCACGCTCAGCCTTGTAGCTAGCCTTACGAGGACAGGAGAAGGCTCTCTCCGGGTCAATCTCGGCAAAATATGATCGATGAGACTCGAGATGACTGCAATAGAAGCTAATTTTAGGCTAGGTATGAAGTACAAAGATTTTGAAATTGATTTTTTGGAGTTCAGTTGAATTCAAGGGAAAGGCAGTTTTGGGTGTGGGGATGAGACACAGTTTTTGCAGAGGTCTACTTGGGGCAAGGTAGGCGATTTTCTTGATGCTTTTAAAGAGAATGAATGGCTATATCTGACCCGTGATAATTTAAGGAGAGCAAGAAACTTTCAAGGATTCTCGATAAACAGATGAAAACATGGAAAATCAAACAAACTTAAAGGCAAAGCATAGCAAATTATGGATTCTACCTTAACACTTCATTTGTTCAGTTGAAGAAGATAAGAGAAGGAAAGTGATACACGTAAACAACTTAAAAATACTGAAAGAAGCATACCATCAACACATAAAGCCACATGAATCCCAAATAGTGCTCCAAAACCCTGGTCTTTCCTTTGACAAAATGCAGATAAAATATATACAATAGAGTGTCAAGCTTTTCCCAAGAGTCCAACCTGTCCAACCTCTGAAAATGATTGAGAAATTACATCATATAAAACATCCTAATCCCTTCCCACACCTCTAGGGGTCGAGCTCCTCCTTCTAGGAGTAGTTTGAAATAATTCCAAACATAGAGCTAAAAACTAGGCATCCAAACAACCTATCTCTAAAAGAAGGGAAACTGATTCATTACATTAAATTTTTGCTATTTTGTGAATGAATCATCTAGAATAGGTAAAAGTGAGCCCAAGTTACATGCCAACCATAAATTTACATTAATATAACTCAAAAATTTCATCCACAACAAAAATTGATTCAACTGGCTGAATTTCTGAGCTGGAAGATGAAAATTTGACCAAAAATCTCTATGCGCTGCGCGCTTGAGCTCTATGCATCACGCGTGTTTCAGCCTACTTTTGGGGCACTTTCCAGCATCCCAATTGAGCTCATGATAGCTCGTTGGAAAGCCCTAGATGTCTAATTTCCAACCCAGGTGGAAGTTTTCAATTTGAAGTTCATTTACCCCTCCAAAACTTCATTCTCCCAGAAGTAGTTCCTGCTGGTGCAAAAGGTGGCAGCAAGGTGGTTTTCATGGTGTTTTTGGCCCTTTTGATCATCCAGAACTTGATGAAATGCCTAGGCCATACTAGAGAATGCATAAATTACCATGATAAATCCAGAACTATAAATTTTTCCTCTAGCAAGTGTCCCAATCATAAGCGCGCGCGTCGACGCGCTACGCGTTGAGCTGAAAAACCTGTTTTTAAGCCAAAATTTTTCAAAATGACAAAAAAGTCTCCAAAATTGCTCAAATTAGGAGCAAAGACCCTCCATCATGTATTATGTCCAGCCAATGAAGCCTTGGCCAAAATTCTAAGTCTATCCTCCCTTTTTCAACATTTTAGTGCCCTCCTGGTGCATGCAGTTTCAGTTGTAAAGTCATTGTCTTGGTCATATAATGTATCGATGTCTGCTTCCATGATGTTGCAAAATATGTGTTGGCTTGAATGAGATGAAGAATGAGGATTTGATGCTTTTGTTTCAAACAAAAAATGGGGAGGAACTGTGGGAAATAGGGTCATGTGAATAGTGGAATGTGGGAAATGAGCTATAGGAACAACATGATTTCAATTAAGTGAAGAAAGGGAATAGGGAAAAGGGAGGCATTGTATGATGATATGACAGTAGTGGGGAAAGGAAAATACAAGTGAGATATGGAATGTTTTGGCACCAAAGTCAAATTCTAAAACTTCCAATTCAAACCCTAAAGAGGCATTTCTTTACAAGAGAGTAGGGTTTGTGTTTTTCAACATTCATACTCTTACAACCGATCTTCAAACAACTCCAAACACTGACCAAAGATAATAGCAAGATGATTTAAACTTACATGAGGCAAAGGAGACTCAGATAATTTGAATTTTTAAGAGTAGTGAAAAAAATTTTGTGTTCTGGCACAATGTGTCGCGCGCATGCAAATTTACACTGGCCAATGGAGCCCAGTGCGTCGCGCGCACCCAATGCGTCACACGCCCCATAATGAATTTTGCAGGAGGCTTTTAGAGGCCTTCCCAGTGTCACAAGAAGGCATAGGATAGCTCGTTGGAAAGGCCTTTGAGTATAATTTCCAACGCAATTAGAATTTTTCAATTTGGAGTTCATTTGCCTTGTCAAAAATCAAATCTCCCAATATTGGTCAAAACGTGCCAAATGAGGCTGCTTCAAGGAGAGTACTGTTGCAGTCAACTTTTGAATGCCTTCCTCAACTCCAAATTGAGCTCATGATAGTTCATTAGAAATATCCTTTTGTCTAGTTATCCTTTTGACTCATCAAGAAAGTTATTTGGCCAACCAAGCTAGGAGAAAACTTGATTTTCCCAAGGTCACTTCAGAGGTGCATCAATTCTCC
>APFE030020637.1:17118-27178 GCA_000404065.3 Pinus taeda | reverse complement strand
TGTTGACATATTGGTAAATGCCCCAATAGGACTTCGGACTCGTAAATCTAGAACAAATCTGAAGCACATTTGGTACGACAATCATGGTGTTAGTTGCAGTGCCGTAATTCAAGAATCGTAACATTACTTCATTATCCACCCTAACGTTTCATCATGACTGCAGCCCCTTACATGGTCTACTACTGTAATTCCAAAATTGCAACATTTTTTCATTATTCACCCTAATGTTTCATCACGAGAGGGGCCCCTTACATGGTCCACTGCATTGTGATTATATGGACGTTCACACTCCTCGTACTTCAAAGTTTACACCTTCTGCATCTACAAGAGATTCCTACAGCAACCGAGCCCTACCCTAACAATCGTAGATTTTTATTTTTTTCAAATAATCCAACGCTTGGACATTTAAAATCAATGACACCACGTATAATTTCAGCATTGACCGTAGACTCCTGGGCAGATATCATTATGGTGCAATGTATGAAGTGATATTGCGTGCAAGTAATAGTGAACAAGAAACTCTATCTCTCACTTGTTCTTTTTTGACGTATTGGACTCTAGCCTTTCAATAGAAGCCCGAGATTTATCCGATGCCTGGCACCAAACTGTCATTCCCATCCTTGTGTTCTGTGAGACCCCCACGGAAGAAATATTAGTGACGAAATTAGTGCTCAGTAGACGTTTCACCACCACGATTGTCACACCCCTACACTAGCAGTACTCTTCTAACCGCACTATAGGAGGTGTGGCACCACAGTCCACATTCTTTTTAACAATACTTGCAATTGTGGACTACGCCTACTTGCTATACTTAGTTTATTTTTCAACTTTCCTGAGTATACTTTCATTAGCACAGCGGAAACATTCATACATCATTCATCATTATTATCTTTTACACATACCGGGAGGGGCAACTCCCTTAAATATGAGTTTGCCTGATAATATTAATACTTCACAAAACATTCAATTTTACAGTATTTGCGAGAAACCCCAAGTTTCTTTTGTAAAATATTTGCCAAGTCGTGCAAGTCGGGCTACACCATCCGCACCGCCCAAACCACCATTTGGAGTGCCCAAGGATACTTTCGCCCATCACACCTCATTCACCATTGCATTTTTCAGCACGTCGTTCACCCTCGACTCGTTCAGTTGAACGCCCTTAACTCGTTCAGGCGGACACCCTCGCATGCCCTCACCCGTTCAGTTGTTCAACGCGGTGCCCTCGCACGCCCTTAGCTGTTCATTCGTTTCGCTCGGTGCCCTCGCGCACCTTCACCTGTTCACTCATTCGGCCCAGCAGCCTCACACACCCTTGCCCATTCGCTCGTTCGGCCAGACGCCCTCGCCTGAACGCCTTCGAACGGCATCATACGAATGTCCTCAGACGACTTTGCCTGAATGTTCACCCGTTTGGTCGTTCGGCCCGGTGCCCTCACACGCCCTCGCTTGAACGCCTTCGCACGACCTTGCCCAGTCATTCACCTGTTCGGTCATTCAGCGCAGCGCCCTTGCCCGAACAACTTTGCATGACCTTGCTCAGTTGTTCAAAGAAACACCATTGAATGCCCTCGGCTGGTTGTTCGGCCTGACGCCCTCGCATGGTCATTCAACCTGACGCCCTTGCACGGTCCTTCAACCCGATGCCCTTGGAGCCTTCGCACGACCTGCGGCTCTGTTTTCTGCATTTGCCCCGCCTCAGTGTTTCATCCCAAGAGTCTGTCTATACTCTGCCAAATTTCAATCCTCTCCAAGTTAGCTCACCCTCCAGCTCACATGAACACTTGGAAACTTTACTTGACTGATTTTTTCCACCATTCGAACACTTTAATTATATGGCAATGGGTCCATCATTTGGGTCACTAAATCACCAAGTCGACCCTCTGTTTCATCCAACTCTCCCCAACTTCACGTCACCCATGGTGTGGGCACCCATGTGCAGGACTACCCCACATATAAACTTTCCATCGCCCAATTGAACTTCATTGCTGACTTCTCATCGCACGTTTCCTTCATTTGGTTGTGTTGTTGCACCATTCGCACTCGCACTCAAATCGTCGTTCAACCACCTAGCTCGTCACTCGCCCGTCGTGTGCCCATGGTAACTCCTGCTGACCTGTCAGTTAAACGCGCCCGCCTGACATGCTCGACTCGTGGGCTTGACAGACCCCCTCACTCTAAAAGGTTGTCTTCCTCGACAACACCATCATACAACATCACAAACTGTCTCTAGCTCCAACATCCAAAGTTGCCCATGCTGCCCGCGTTTGCTCTGTCATCACACAAACCATAAAGGCTTATGTCTTCATGAATCGGAAAGTCTCCTCAATCCATGATCATCAACAACATCCGTCGCATTCCCCATATGATGCTCCCACTGTGGAAGGTTGATCCCTCCAACTCAAGCTACATGCTTATTGCAACATATTGTGTTGACCTCATCATGTATCGTCATCGTGTGAACTGCTGCCATGATACTCCAACATAATGCTAACACATTTTTGTACACTTCCGAACCCCATGATTTGTACTAGTCGAATCATCTAGGATCCAGATGGATTCATATGTAATAGTTTTTCCTCGTTGAGAAATATGTTTAACGATCTACCTAGATGGAAATCTATATCTATATTTTTGGAGCTATAGCTCTATTAAAGCAGAGGAAAATATATGAGATTTGTGACATATACTTCCCTCGTGCATTAATAGAGCTATAGCTGCAGAAATATTATGCTTTGTTGTGGGTTCCAGATTGGATATGTTCCTTCAACGTGACTTATTAGCCCATCCAAGGTAATATGGTAGTCTGCGGAAGTGAGATGGTCTGGAGGGAAGTCAGATGGTCTGGAGGGTTTGATGATTAGTAATTTTTCAAAAGGATATATTATACCAAATATATAACTAGTTAATTACATCCCATCTCGACCTTGAGATCTGAATGTTTTATTACTTTTTTTTTTATCCGTCGGATTGTTGAAGTTGGGTACTTTAATTGATACAATTCACAATGGAAGTTTGTGCGACCACATCTATTGAAGGATTCAACTATAAACTTCATATTTAGTCTGGATCTGCAATTATCATATTTATTCCTCAAAAATCATCCAGACTTATGCTCATGTGGCTGAAGATGGTCCTCCTCCAAGTTGAATATCATCCCATGCTTAACTTCGACCTTGTCTCAATGATCCTTGGAAAATTTCACCCCCATACACTTGTGTCTCTGGCTTTTAGAATTCAAAACAACCTCGAGAGTCCTGATAAAAAACCCACAACAAATAACATAAACAATATCTTCCTACACACGAATAATTCCTTCGCGGCAAAGGCAAAGATATTTATAGCAGATTAATCATTATTCTATAGGAAATAAGGGAACACACAAATCTTAAAAATAACCCAGCTTAAATTCATTCTATTTCACATAGTGGGATATTTATAGAGGAACGCACGACATGCTACCACACTTCACGAGGATCTCATGCTCCTCCTCGAGCTGCCTCCTGAGCTCCACCTGAGCTCATTTATGAGCAAATCCATTTTACTTCTGTAAAAATGTATGTGCTTTTGACATTCACAATTCTTTCGCATGTAGTTGTTGTGAACGATAAGATTGAGAGTTAGGGATACGGGTCTATACTTAAAATCAGACTTGTGATCATTTATGATGTGAAATTTTACCATAATGTTGAGAATGTGGGTATCTGATATTTCATAATTCACAAAATTCAACACATTTATGGTGTGAAATTTTACCATAATGTTGAGAATGTGAGTATCTGATATTTCATAATTCACAAAATTCATATTCGATAAGCTTAATAAAAAATAAGTTTTTAATTATCTCTTCAAAACTTCTTTTGAATCTACTAACTAAGTCACAATCATCATCTAAACACAAACTAACTAAAAAAGGTTAGAGTTATTACTTAGAGTGTCGCATTGACCATAGACTGCTGGGCAGAAATAATGATTCCGCAATAAGAAAGAAAGACCAACCGAGCCATGCTTGGACATTCTAAACCGAATCCTGGGCAAAAATCATGAAGGCACAATAAGAAAGAGAGACCGACCGACATTCTAAACCGGAGACAGCAGTGATAATTTCAGCGCTGACGACAGAGATCATTATGGCGCAATGTATGAAATGATATTTGCCAGACGCGCAATTAATACCGATTAAGAAAACCTATGCTGATGTAACTGCGACTGGGAAGGGCGGTTTTTATTTGTGCCACTATTGCATAGTTAATGCCTTTTGACATGGGGCTTTATAACACCATATAACATCCTACCTGGTGATAAGAAAGAAAAAAACCGCGCTGTATGTTATATAGTGTTATAAAACCTCCATGTCAAGGACATTAACTATGCAATTGTCGCACAAATAAGAACCACCACTACAAAAAAGCTTAATCATTGCATTAACCAATATAGAAATTTATACACTTAAACAGCCAAAGATTCTACAGGGATCGGTCATTATTTCTTCGACTACTCCCGCAGACTCCGCCGCTTGCCGCAGACTGCCATCGACCGCACTTATAAGAACAGGGTTTGTTGGCCTCTTCATAAATACTCTGACATATACTTGGGGAGTTCTCTAACAAGGAGGAGGAATTGTCTGGACGGTCAAAAGTGGCCGGAAACCGAGTAAAACAATTTCAAAAAATGTTATAGAGACAGTGTTTGAATTGTGTTTTTATGGTGGAAATGGATTCAACACCATCAAAAACTTTAAAAACACTTAAAATTTTGAAAATTAACAACTATAACTTGGACTTACAAAAATCCTTCCCAAATTTTCTCTTAATATAACCACATTTTCTATAACTTTCCAACCAACTCCTCCACCTGGTTAAACTAGACGTATGCCTTCCTTGTTTGTTTTTGACGTACTAGACTTTAGTTTAGTTTGTCAACAGAACTCCGACCTTTATGCCATGCGCAGCATCTAACTGTGTTCCCGTCTTGTCCACGGAATTAGTGCTCACGAAGATTCTTCAACACGATGGCGGTGAAAAAACTATCATAGAATTTACGACAGCAATACACCTCATATTTTTAAATTTTGAAACTGAAACTTTCAATGTCTTAGATTATGTATGCTAAGAAAAATATTTTCAAATTATTTATGCATTTTTATTTTTAAATAATAGAAATTTATAGAAACATTATTCTAAAATATACCAGAGAAAAATAATGCATATAAATAAAACAAGATGAATTATCACAAATGTTGTTTCTATTTTAGGAACAAGTTATGTACCCTGGAAAGAAGATTAAAAATACAAAAAGAGGCCGATATTAAAAATAAGAAGGTAAGGGAAATTTGGTTTTTTATTTATAAATATACAGTAAAGTTTTAAATTTCCTTACCAATAACATTGAAAATTTTTTGATTAGGGGCATAAATCATGGGTTTAAAAGAAAAAAATAAATATAAAATTTTAAAATTTGGGGTTATTTTTGAACTAATAAACATGGTTCATCATCATGATTTCATACTGAGAGGCACACTATTTGGCAAGTTTAAATAGAGAGTAATATAAAGACATAATTCAAGTAACGGTATATATTTGAACAATAATATTTTAAATTAATTTATAATACAAAAAGCAATAATATTTAAATTAATTGATAAATATATTAAAAACAAATATTATTAAGTAGGGTCTATAACTTATGTCTCTCCATTGCTCTCTATTTAAGCCTTTGACATGGTTTACCTCTTCATCTAGTCCAATAATGAACTACACTTGTTGACTCTAAAGGCGTCAACCAAAAATTTTTCTTCTATAATTTCTAATGAAAGACTTCACTTAATTCATTAAGAATCATAAAACCCTGAATATAAAAATTTGCTTTATTAATCCCAAATAAAAATAAAACTTGAAACCTTTTCACCAATAGCATTTAAAAAACCTTCACTTAATTCATTAAGAATCATAAAACTCTGAATGTAACAATTTGCTTTATCAATCCCAAATTAAAAATAAAACTTTAAACCTTTTCACCAATAACATTTAAAAAAACATTAATTTCAGAAATTTAAAAGAAATACCCCTAACTAATAGAAACATTAAAAACTACTATATAGAATTAAACTTAATATTAAATATAAAACATTAAAAATAAAGACATATAATGAAAACTTAATCCATGCAATGTTAATAATAAGCGGATTAGCCTTTACTGAGACGCTAAATACTTTGTACTTCCCACAGACAAAGAAGTGTAGTGGGTTAAATACTTTGAGGATGGAAAATAAACTGCAATAAAAGGAATATATGTAAACAAATCCATTGGTTGGCTGTGCAGAATGTTTATCCTAACACGTCCTCGATTAACAGATTAAAAATTGCAAGTGGTAAACTGAAACACATTAAAAGAAATTATAATGAGTTAGCACTTCCAGGAAGTTTGAGCAGGCCGCGCGTAAGGGCTCTTTTGGTGGATTCTTTCATTCCTCTCCCCTATGAAAGTCAGAATAGAAGTCTTTTGAGCCATTGGAAGTGCCTCTGCAACATCAGTTGAAATCAGACGTTATATATCTTCCACTTTTTTGGGTATATGAATCATTCGTAACGAAATTAGATTAGCAATCATGACTACTTCGCCACGCGTCCTCTTACCTGCTTTTAGCGTCTGAGATGAACGGGTGTGGCTGGCGATGGCCACTGGCGATAGGGAGTGAGTGATTGGAGCCGCAGAGTTGAGCGGTGTTAAAGGCGTAGATGCAAAGGATGAGGGAGTCCGGCCACTAACCGGGGCGCCACTACTTCTGCTCGCCAACGCCACTATAACCTTAGCCTGCAGCCCTCTCACAACACAATGATACCTCAATAACTCTCTATCTTCGCAAAAATATGTAAAATATTTACAAATTTGATATTTGCATGCACATGTACCAGAATTCAAAGCATAGTTACAAGTTCGAATTCGAATATGAATACGAATTCGATTCGATACTTAAAAAAATAAAATTCACTCTTTAAAATTGAATACCGTAAAAATTTGCCAATATATATCTTACATTATTATTAATAATATTTTTGCTTAAATTTTAAATAATCTAAATTAATAATTTAGTTATATTATAGAAGTTGCAAATAAAATTAGATATTGAAATTAGTAGAAAAAAATTCTTTAAATTAAAAAAAAAACTTAAAATTGTAAATTGGTCAATCACAAAATATAATTAATGTTGTACTTTTTAATGATAATATTTAGGCAATTTCTTAAATACTAAAATAAATAAAATAAAAAATTATCAAATTTCAACTATCAAGAATCATCAAATGGAAGTGAATGAGATATTGGAAAGAGTAGAAACAATTCCTCTTGGTCAATCAAAAGATAGTAACTAATGCTGTAATTTTTAAGACAGTTTCCTAATTACTAACTCAATAAAAAATACATTAAAAATTCATTAAATTAGAACTATCATAAATCATCAAATTAGAACTATCTTGGGATTTTCCTAATTGTACCAAAAGATAGTAACTAATGCTTTGATTTTAAAGATGAATATTTAGACAATTTCCTAATTACTAACTGAATAAAATATAGATAAAAAAAATCATTAAATTAAAACTATCTTGCTGTTTTCCTAATTATTTAAAAGATTTAGACACCATATTATATTTTCCTTACAAACTTCTTAAAAAAAAAGCTTAAATTACTGAACAAATAATTCCAATTACATTACTCACTAGTCAAAAAATTATAGGAAAGAGATTAAAATTATAAAAAAAACAAAAAATTAATTTATTGTATAAAAAAAAAGAAAAAAACATTTTATTATGAAAATAAATATTTAATAAAGAATTTTTTTTTAGTTTTATTATAAAAATTAAACAAATATTAAACCAACAATGTAAAAATTAATAAGAAGTCAAATCTACTAACAGATCAAAATAACTTTGATATAAATAAAACTATAAAATTTTTAATCATTAATTACACTTGTATGGTTAACCAGTCAAATCTACTAACACATTAAAATAACTTTGATATAAATAAAAGTATAAAATTTTTAATCGTTAATCACACTTGTATGATAAAACCAACAGAAAATTAAGTTTTAACCGTTCAATATTTTTAAACATCTATATAAACTGAGAATTACCTTCAACCGTTCAATATCTACAACTGCATGATGAAACTAAGCCACAAGAAATGGAGTACGAATTCTTAAAAAAACACACATGAAATAAAATTTTAAAAATAAATTTGGGAGACTGTGATGTGTCCGAACCGAATTTCAGCGTATTAATGGCCGAATCCGACTGAATTGCCGAATTTTCGAATTCTTCAGCCCGATTCGGCCGAAATTGGTAACTATGACTTCAAGGTACCATACATAGATTATGCCCGTTTCGTGAAAAAGCAATAGAATCATGGAACACCTGATCTGCGGAGGCATTGTAAACGTGCAATTTCCCCGCGTAGAAAATTGTGAGCTGTCTACAACCTGGCTTCTCGGCACCCGCTGTGGGAGACCTGCAAAGCAAAAATTGCAAAAAAAATATGGTTAACATTCAATCATAGATTCAAAGACTTCGGAAAAGCTGTCGAAATAATGGGAGGAAGAACCAAGGTTATACTTAAAAACATTAATATTTGAGGAAGCTGGAGGTGGGTAGTCATGCCGTACTGATGAAGCGCGTTGGCCTCTATGCTGATAAGGGAAAGGTATCACCGGCTCCCCCGGCGGTAACAGAGAAATATCCAAACTGGGCAATTGGCAGCTATCCCGTTTGACAGTCTCCATATTTTTTGAAACGGAGGGACCGCTGTTCTCTCTGCCATCTGAAGCTGCAGGGGATGTCTGCTTTGCTTCATCGTTTTCTGCCACACTATTCATAGTTTTTGTTGTTGGTGGCTTCAGCCGAAATGCGAGAATGAAGAGATGCCTTTTACAACAGCCGAGCGACGGAGAATTACATAAGTGGTAAGCAATGAATGTGTTATAAAAAGGTTATGCTACTGCTACTGCATGCGAAGTGGTTGGTTTGTATCCTTGAGAATTTTCTAGAACGGAAACTTTGAAATCGCACGTTTTGTTTGAAAATTTTAACATGGGTACAGTAACTTTTGTTTGAAATCGTGGAAATGCGCATGGTTTCCATGGTGAGATTAACGTAAGATGTTTTAACAATCAGCGAGTCGAAATTATTCAGCCACAAGTCCAAACACGCGCTTTACCAATTACATCGCCACAAATATATTAAATCCTTACGCATCTTTGCGATGTTTTATTCTAAACATTGAAATACTTGCTGTTTGAATGTTTTGTTTGAAATCTTTTGATCTTTAACAAAAGTGAAGATGTTATACAGTCAGCGAATCGAAATTATTTATCACATAATATGCTAAAATAAACGCTTTATTGATTTAGCTCGTGCAAATTGTACATGTGAAAGGCGGTAGTAAAATTGTTGTATATGTGATCAATGTTACCATTATACATTAAGGGAGAATTTGTTAATGGTAGTGGAAAGGGTTGTACTAAAATTGTGGTATATGTGATCAATGTCATCATTATACATTAAGAAACCTAAATCCCTCTTCAAATCCTTGAAGAGCTAATCCATTTTAGATTTTTTGAAATGAATGTGCCTATCTCTCACATTTTTTTTGCATGTGGTTGGTGTGCACGAAAAGATTTAGCATTAAGCATAGGAGTCTATGGTCAAAGTCAGGCTCATGGTCATTTACGAGGTCAAAAATTACAATACGGTTGAGAACATGGGTAACTGATATAGCGTAATCCACAAAACTATTTTCATTCCCATCAATACAAGTCATATGGCTAGAGGTAGACTACTTATTAATTCCATTACAAATTATTATGTCTTTGGAACTACAATGCTTGATAAGATTAATAGCAAATAGTTTCTTAGTTACAACTTTATAATTTCATTTGAATCTACTAGCTAAGTCACAATCCTCATCTAGTTATAAGGAGTTAGGGGTAGAATTATAACTTAGGAGTATAGCTTGATTAGTAGTTGTTCTAGCATTGAAATCTCCAAATAAAAGGATATTACTTCATTCC
>APFE030020633.1:0-17645 GCA_000404065.3 Pinus taeda | reverse complement strand
CTCGCGCCTTTTGACCTTTACAGGGGTACGCACCCATCCCTTGACTTACAGAGCGTACAAGTACGTAGGTATAATGAGCTTGGGATGCATACACACAGGCAAGGTAGAGAGAACCTGCGGACCCAGAGATAAACATGATTTTTAATGACTTTCTCTCTTTTTTGAAGTTTGAGATGGAGAGCAGAGGTATAAGGCTTGACAAGGAGGATAATATGACTATTGATGGAGCCATATTAACTGCAGATAGTCATGGTGACAAATTTCAGTGTAACAGAGTTGTTTGCAAGTTCTGAAGGAAACTTCTACGCTCATTTGGTAAGTGTGGTCCGTAAACCCCTGACAGGACTATCCATTCTGACGAACCTATCATTTTAAAGGTTCCTGAAAGGATTCAGGGTAGACTTATCCAGTTTTTAAATTGGACTTCCTCTGGATTCCAGAGGATTGCTAACCCACCTGCACTTCCAGCTGCATCCTGACCCATTATCTCATATCTAGTATTATATTTTCTCATTATTTCTTCCATTTTCTGAGTGCTGATCTTGGTTTCTTGGATTATCATTATACTCGGTCTATCCTTTTTCAGTTTGTCTCTTAGATATCTTTGTTTTCCTTTGCTATTGAGACCCCTGATATTCCAGCTTGTGATTATCATTTTAAAAGTTTTGATGGTTGTTGGAATACCTCTGAGAGAGGTATAGCTCTACCTGAATTCACCAGTGTTTCGCCAACCACTTTTATTTTTTTTCTCATCATTTGTCTTCCTCTTTTTCTACCACTTTTACCAGTGCTGCCCATTTCGATATTCTGGATCTCTTGTATTTATGCTTGTTCCAGTTGACTCGCTGCAAGTTCCCCTACCTTCCTCTTTATATTTTTGAAACATCTCTTTATACAGCTGCTTCTGTTCTTCTGGTATAAACCTCTCATCTAAAAGCCTCCATTCCTGCAACAACCTTCTCATTACTCTCTCCTCTTCTCCTCCTTTGTATTTTTGAGTGTCTATCTCCATTTGTGTTTGATCATTTAACTGTTCCTTACCCTCCTCGGTTTTTCCTTGTTTTGTATTTCCTTGTATTACGTCCTGTTCCCCTGTTACTTTTGATAGATCCATAGTTTCATCCTTGAAGTCTTCTTTTTCCATTCCTCTTCCTCCAGTGTTTTAATTTTTTTTTGATTTTCTAAATGCATCGATTTCATGGGTGGTTGCTTCTGAGGGGCACTTTTTCCTGATTTTCTTCTGATGGGCACTTCTTTAAATCCCTCTTCCTCCCCTTCAGTTTCCTTTGTTGGCTTCTTCTCCTTTCCTTTTTCCTCAGTGGTCTCTTCTGACCTGTTTATAGGGCATTGTCTGTAGAGATGTCCGTATTCATGGCATCTTCTACATCGAAATGGGATGTGTTCGTAATCCACCGGTTGCTGCCAGACCTCATCGTGGTATTCTAGCTCAATGAATTTCGGGAGAGGCTCTGTTATATTCATATACGCACATATCCTGGCGTAAGATGTGTATTTCCCTCTTTTGGTGGTCTCAGCTACTTTAATCCAGGATTTCTGGGTCCCAAAACTCCATTGGTAATCCAAAGAGTCTGATCCAGATAGGAGCCACTAGCATTTTCTCCTTAGCTGGGTTATAACAGTCTTCCCAATGTCGTATGAAAAGACCAGCATTGTTCATGAAGTAGGGTCCTCCCTCTAAAATTCTTTCCTTGTCTTCCAAGTTAGAGAATATTACTGTAAAAAAACCTTTAGCACCCAATTTTAACTCTACATGCCCCTTAGGTTTCCATCTATGCTGTATCCATTTGGACAGATTCTTTTCAGACGGCCAAATCCCTACAAATTTGCATATTAAAGCATGGTCTCTCATGTAAATTCTGTACTCTTCTAGTTTATTGTTTGGGATTACGAACCTGGGTTTTTTTGATGCTCTTGGAAGACATTTTCCGCTTAATCCTGCCTGCCAGCGCCCTCACGCTCCCGGATTTTCTCTGCTATTCTCCTTTAAACCCTTCCGCGCCCCTATTATGCTTGACTCACCTGCCGCTATATTCTTGTAGGAGGGGATTGATCCCCTCCCCACTTCTGTTCCCATTTCTTCTTTAGAGCCCTTTTGACTTTTGGTTCCCTCCTTTGCGCCGTGTCTGTTACTCTTTGTCCTTGGTCAAGCACGCAAGGAGTTTACCCTCCTGCGCCTGGTCATTACCGTCGAGTGGCGCTCGGCTTTCCTGGTTCAAACCCTAGCTACCAACGAAACCATAGCTCCATCCGCTGTCCAACCAAAAATCGTCGACAACTTCACCCATTTTCAATGGGGCACTCGAGAGAGTAATTAAAGTTAATTCAATATTGGTTTTTAAAATTATTTTTTTCACAATATATATTGACTTTTTTTTTATAATGAGAGAGTAATTAAAGCCAATTCAGTGTTGGTTTTAAATTTTTTTTTTTTTAAATAATATATTGACTTTTTTTATGATAGGATTTATTATTATTTTATTTATTTATTTAGTTTTATTATTAATTTAATTTTTAATTTTTTATATTATTATTATTATTATTATATTTTTTATTATATATATATATATATATATATATATATATATATTTATTTATTATTTATTTTTTTAATTTTAATTTTTATTTTTTCAGCATGAAAAAAACTATATATTTATATTATAATTCATGATATGATCCTTATATACATACATGTCTAAGATTAATGCCTAATGCATATACTATAGAGTGGAAACGTACCACATCTTTGTGGTTGACAAAAAATGGAGGATGTCCAACATACATATACGGAAATTGAGTGGATATCAGTAGAAATAGAGATCAAGGAGATTTTCAAAACTGCAATATATGACTACAAAATAAGAAAGTGTTTACCTTCATTGCGAGATCTACCATATATGGATATGAAAAATATAAATATACCAAAATTATCTACCATTCTTTATAGCTATATACCCTGAAAACAAAAATCCTGGATGTGGTAGATGTTGCTGTCCACTTTGATCTGCATTCTCCATATACCTTGGGGCGAAGTAAGACCCATTTTAGATAATGCATCAGCCTTTTTGTTTCTTTTCCTGTCAATATGAGAAATAGACTAGTCCCTCCTGTTGTTCCATAACGCTGCAATCTTGTCCGACCATCCAGCAAGATGAATGTTTTTTATGTAATGCTTGGACAAAACATGATTAGTTATTACCTTGGAATCTCCATAGATTCACAGATTTGGAATATCAAGAAAAATGCCAATGGAGAGAAGACCCACTAAAGCCACCACTTCAGCTTTGTTGTTTGACCCCGGACCAACATTCCAATAGATTTCTATAGCCTGTGCGTTTGCTGTTATGATGTATACACCACATGCACATATTCCGTGTTGAGCAGCTCCATCGAAATATGCACATGGTATAGCTGTGGTAGTCATTGTCGTGGTTCTTCTTCCATTCCCATTCCTGTAGATTGTTGACACATGGTTCCTTCCATAACTGATGTTGTTCTTCCCAGATATTTCGAGGGCACTGTATAGGGATATTATAGATGCAATTACAGAAGAGCTTGTTTCCACTTTTGAGCTGAAGATTCTGCCATTTCTCCATTTCCATATGCCCCAAATTACCATTAAGGGTATGGCTCTCCATTCTTTCTTCATGGTGCTCCATTTTTTGAATGCTTCAGAAATGGATGGGAAGGAGCAAAAGGTGAAACCATAGAGAGCAACAATATTCTGCCAGATTGGCCGCACCTGTTGGCAGTTGAGGAATAGATGTAAATTATGTTTAGAGCTTTCTCTACAAAGTAGGCATATGGCAGGCCCGTGCCAATTGCGTTTTTGTAAGTTTTCCCACGTGAGGTTCTTATTGTTAAAAACCAACCAAGTAAAGATGATGATCTTGGTGGGGCATCCCGATTTCCAAAATGTGGGAGGAAAAATTTCTCCAGATATATCAGCCTTAGAACTTAGAAGCTGCATATAAATATGTTTTACCTTCACAGTCGAGGAGCCATCCATACCCTTCCAAATGAGAAGGTCTTTGTCCGCAGATCGAAAAATCCCATGGCCATGTAGCGAGGATAAAATTGTGTCCCATTGAGCCTTCATATCTACGCAGAGCTGCAATTCATTCGAGGTTTTCCATATGGGAATGGCCCCTTCCTATTTTCAGATGGTGCTGGCCCAAAAGAAAATCCCCCTGTTGTGGAGTGCTCTCAACATCTGAGAGGATACTTGTATTTTCCTAGCCCCTCTAGCAAAATCGTCCCTTCCAATCAAAATCTGAGTGCCCGTCTGAAATTTCCAAGTGAGATTTTGTCTGAAATAGGGTTCCAACTTCTTGAATCCTCTCCAGATAGCCGATCCAAATGGGGATCCAATATGATTTTCCCTAATCCAGTATGTCATGTCCCTATTATACATATATTTTGTGCGGATTTCCGAGCTCCACAAAGAATATCCCATAATAGCCTTCCACATCGATTTGCACAAAAGAGCTTTTCTGAAATGAGCCAAATCTAATATGCCCCATCCTCCCATATGTTTTGGGCACGCTAGCGTAGATAGTTTGGTTAGATGAAATTTATAATGTTCTTTATCGCTTCCCCAAATAAAATTGGCAATCATCTTGTTCAAATTTTTAATAATAACATATGGAATATAGTACAAGTGCGCCCAATAGACCATTGTTTGAACAAGAACAGCTTGTGTCAGGATCATTCGACCTCCTTTGGATAAGCACAAATACTCCCATGCTGCAATCTTCTTGTAAAATCTATCTATAATCCAAGACCAATCCGCCACCCTATAACCTATTGTTTTCAATTTGAATCCCAATTACTTGAGCCCATTCTGGAGTGGAATAGCTTGAATGTTAAAGAGCTGAGTAAGGAATTGGATCAGATCCCCATTTGTGTCTTCAACATGAAAGGAAGACTTCCCTTCATTAACAGTCATGCCTGTAGCGCTTTGGAATCTTCTCAATATTTCGTATAGACAAATCCATGATGTTTTGCACAAAATTGTAGTTATAAGAATGTCATCGACAAAAAAACAGTGGGATGTATATATACCTCTACAAATAGGAAGTGGACGACATGTATTTTGCTGGATCACCTTCTTGATATGGAGGCTGAGGGAGTCCATCACTAATATGAATAAGAGTGGGGACAAGGAGCATCCTTACCTAAGCCCCCTGGCAGCTTTAAAAAATGGAGAGGGATATCCTTTGATCAAAACTGCATAATTTACCTCCTCCACGCATGCCATGATCCACCTGGAGCACCTGTAATTAAGACCAATCCTAGCTAGAAGACATCGAATGAATCCCTAGTCCACACTGTCATATGCCTTTTTTAAATCTATCTTTAATAAAGTAGCATCCAATTTCCTAGAATGAATAGAATAAAGTGATTCTTGTGTGAGGGTCACCGCGTCCATAATATTCCTGTCCTTGAGGAAGCCGTATTGTTCTGGGGATAAATGCATTGATAACACATTTCTTATACGAGTAGCAATGATTTTAGAGATTGTCTTATATATGCATTGCATAAGGAAATTGGTCGATAATCTGAAAATGATGAAGATAGAGTCTTTTTAGGAATCAGAGCAATGTATGTGGAGGTTATACGATGATTGATATAGCCGTTTAATCTTGATTCCTCAACCATATGCAGAATGTCATCCTTAAACAATTCAAAAAAGTGGATAAAGAAGTCTATGGACCAGCCGTCCGGTCTCGGGCATTTATCCTTCTGGAATGATTTCATCGTGGCCAAAATTTCATCCTCAGTGACTTCTAAGAAAAGGGCAGCATTTTGGTTTTCGTCAAACATAGAGGGGTATAGATCAATGCCCCAAAGGATATCTTCTATGAGACTACCAATATCTCTACTATATGCCTTTTTGAAGTATTTTACAGCTTCACGAGTTATCTCCTCCTGGGTAAAAAAAGATTTACCAGCTTCATCCTTTATTTCCCAAATCGTGTTAACCTGCCTTCTTCTGTTAGCAAATCTGTGAAAAAACTTGGTATTTTTGTCTCCATCTTTGAGCCATATGGCACGAATCTTAAGATGCCAGGTGGATTCCTCCTCTGCTAATATCTTTTGCTTCTTTTTCCCAAGATCCCATATTCGTTTCCGAATATTAGAAGATAAGGAATCACTTTTAAAGCGTGTGGATAAGATTTTCAATTCTTTGTCTATATCTTTCAGCTCCTTTCTGTTTGATTCCGCTTTCTCCTGCTGCCATTTTTTAACATTGCTACGAAGGAGTGCCATACGGTTGATAAAATCCTGTGACTGATGCTGAAGCGGACCTGTGTAATGCTACCACGACTCCTTTATGAACTGATTGAAGTGTACGTCAGAGAGCCATGTACGGTTGAATTTGAAAGGGTAACCAAATTTTCATCCAATATCATTCCATTGAATATAAATTGGCTGGTGATTTGATATATGCTCAGGGATAATTTTCATCAGAGGAGGACCAAATCTTTCGATCAGATTTCCGTGGATGATATATCTATCTAGTCTTTCAGCCAAGAATGAATCATTTGACTGCCCATTATCCCATGTAGATCCACGACATACTAGCTGAATATCTATGAAATTATTTTGGATGATTGCTCCAGATCATGCGGCCGATCGGATCAATTTTCCTACCATTGCCCCAAGTCTCATCATTACACAATGTGCAATTAAAATCACCTCCTATCAATAAGGAATCAATATCCAGGAATTCAGAAGAAAGAAACTTTTCCCAAAATGGATAACGATGCCTATATGGGGCATATCTGTTTAAAATATGCACCGGTTCATGACAATCACGAAAATAGGCTAAAATGAGAATGCCAGCAAAACATTGAAAAGCAGCAGATTTAATCCATTTAGGGTCCCACATCACAGCTAAACCTCCAGACAATCCTACAACATCGGTAGCCACCATGTGCCAAGAAGGAAACATCCTTCTGAAATAAGAGATGGTTTGTGTTCAGTCATGCATTGTTTCTTGAATAAGAAGAATTCTAGACTTTGTGGAGCGAAAGAGGTCTTTCAGAGCCATATGTTTAGGGCCTGCTCGTAAGCCCCGTATGTTCATGGATAAGATGTTATACATTGCAACCGTCAGATGGCCGACTTGCTTTAAGAGGCCCTCTTGCAGAGAAATCGTCCTCAACAATTTCTGATATAGGAATATCAACCAGATTTAGTTCCTTGGAAGACAATTCCTTCCTTCGCTTTCTCCCGCGAAAATGTCTACTTCCACGCTTTTCTTTGCGGCGGACCGTTACGTTCCCTACCGATTTTGGGCTAATAATAGGGGAAGGGGAGCGATCAAGTTTATGTATAGTGAGGGGTTTCAGATTTAATGAAGCCCTTTGTAACAACAGATCTAACTCACACTCAAAGGAATTAATCTCAGATGATCGCAAAGAGTTGAAAGGGGTGTAAGATTCGCATACAACCTTCCCTTTTGTGTTTGTTGTATGAGTCCCAACAGAAGAAGGGTTCCCAAAGGGGAGGGGGGGGGGGTTTGTTAGGGGATCGAGGAGATGATGATATATATAGAATGGATTGTGATGGACCGGCCAAGCACGGTTTATTGATCTGTAGGGGGAGGGGAATGGCGACATCAAGGGATGGTTCGGGAGGATAGGGGGGCATGGGGAAGCCCAGTGGTGGAGAAGGCAGGTGGATGAATGGCCGAAGAGAATGATTAGGTGTAACAAAAGATCAGGGGCAACATTCATTAGGTGTATTAACCCACCCATGTGGACCAGCAGAAAGCGAACGAGAATGCAAGAAACCATAAGATATTTCTTTTGATTTATGTTTGCTTGGAGAGAGAAGAGATTTAGGATTAAATGATCCCCGGAAAGGGTCCACATTGAGATTCTGTCCCAGATGTTCACTTGCAGAAGAATCACCAGATTGTTTCTCCATTGTATACTTGCTTTTGTGTCTAACAGCATGTCTGTGAGGGCATTGAGGGAGGAGGTGGCCAGTTTTATGGCACACCGAGCACCTAAAAGGTACTCCTCAATAGTCTAAATGTTGATGGACTTTAGAGTTATTCCAATTTAAATCAATAGATTTAGGAAAACCGCCCCTAAATCCCTTCTCAATAAGGACCCATGCTATGCATTTATCCTTTGCGCCAATACAACTAGGGTCAACATAAATGAATTTCCCAACAACATTACCGATTTTCTCTATAGATTCCTTATTCCATAGCTCAATGGGAAATCCTAGCAGCTTCAGCCAAATGTAATTATTTTGAGGGGTGGATCTGAGAGGATTAAAACCTATGTACCACCTGTGAAGAGCTAGAAAACTTTAATCCCGGACCCAGGGTTTGGAGAAAATGAACTCTAAATCACGATCGTGAAGGAAGTGAAAACTAAACCAATTTTTCATAAGTTTCACAATGGTGGGGGCATATCCAAGAAGGGAAGACCATTTAGCTGCAATCCAGTTCCTAAAGTGAGACTCCTCCATTGACAAGAAGTGCCAACGACCCACTAAGGCTCGCTTTTGCATACTTGAAATTCTGTCGAATAATAGGGGGCCGTCCAAGTTAATAGCTTCCGGCGGTGGAGATGTTTTAACCAACCAATATCGTTTGCGGTTCGGAGGGTGACTCGAATCATCACCTTTGGATGATTGTAACTTCTGAGTCGATGGAATAATATCCTCATACAACGTGGTAGCCTATTCAGCATTTGCAGACTGATTGACATGGACTTTTTCCACTTCTACTGTGGCCCTCGCCAAAGCTGAGTCAGAAGGAAAATCCATGTACAAGGACAGCTTTAGAGATCACAAGGACCGAAACTAGATCCTCAGAGATAGACCGCCCGAGAAAGTACTGCAAAGCTTATAATAAAAAAGGATAAACAACCATATTATTCAAAGAAGAAAGTACAAAATCGTCCAGATATGGATGGGTTCAAGTGAAGAATTTAAGGAGAGATTGCCAATGATGAGTCTCAAATGACACTAGAAACTTCCCACCTGACGAATAGATAAGATTGAGCCCTCAGAACACTTCTGGGGACTAGGGAAATGGCTGCGGTCATTAAACAAGGAAACAAATATAGAATGGAGGACCACCTAAACTATCAACTCCCGTTCACCGTCGACGGAAAATTCAAATTATCCGACGCCAGAAAAAATGCAGAATGCTCCTGCACAGAAGATGTCTCAGGAGGACGTATCCGGGCATACAATGCAACAACAGCAAAATCTCATACACACACCACCAAGGACCTATCCTAGGATGAAAATCTTAACAAGGTTTGGAAATGATGAAGAATTTCTTTAGGAAATTGATAATTGTCCTCCACTTATCTAAGAAAGCAGACCCCGACATATATAAGGGAGCTGTACCTTGAGCGTTACCAAGTGGAGAGCACCATGGATTGATTGAATGAGCGTCAAATATCAATATCAATATAACAGGAACTGCCCAAGTTGGGATTACAGCTGTAATAGGAAATATACTCTAGAAGAATAGAATAGAAACTGGACAGAGAGACTATGGAAAGGAGCCATAGAAAAGTTCAGTCTCGTCCTCCCGGGAGGTGGCTTGATATGGAGCCAAAACCTACAACAACCAAAAGATGGGAAAAAATGAAAATAGAAAGTCTATGAACGAACACTTCGATTATGAGATATGCCAAGCGTCAACCCAGGCGAAGTATGAGGTAGGTCATGCCACGTAGAGGAAAAGCATGCAGGGAGATAGCCTGTAGGCTTAGATCATTCACCTATGGGTATGGGCTAGCCACGTAGTAGCAATGCATGCATAAATTCGTCTACAGACTTAACGCATACCCCAATAGGCATAGGGATGTGAAACCAGGGAGGGACACATCTCAAAGAGAAAGCCACCCATCGACCAATGATGGTTTAAGTTTCACTATCCTCCATCAAGCATGTAAAGTGGATGTATGCCGATAATCACTTAGAAAGCGAACCCAGAAAGTTACCTCATTAGCAGATGCAGGTGCTCTCCAGCTTGGCAGCTCTTGGCAACTCTCTCCCTAACATTCCAGACTTTGCCTTCTCTAGAAAACCCTGTGCAAACTATTCTTTCGCCTTTTTTTTTAATGTTATGTTATTTTTTCTTAAAAGTTTTTAAATCATTAAATTGTATTTTTAATTATTACTTTATAGTTTTTTAATAGTTATTGTGTTTATTTATTAAATCGAAATTTGGTTTTAATTTTTTTTTTTTTTTAATATATATATTGACTTTTTTTTATTGATAGAATTTTATTTTATTGTTATGTTTATTTTTTCTTAAAGTTTTTAAATCATTAATTGATTTTTAATTATTACTTTATATTGTTTTTTATTAGTTATTGTGTTTTATTTATTAAATCAAATTTTATTTTTAAATGATTAAGTTGTATTTTCAATTATTATTATTATTTTTTTTTCACAAAATCGGTTGCTTGATATATTCAAAAAATTTGGAGGAGACTAAGCTCCGGTTTTACAAAAGATAAGCTCACAGAAATAGCTTGTGACTGTATTTCATTATGGCAGTTCACAAAAATGCCTTTACTATTCGATTGAAAGGTCCTAATACAAGTATAGATTCTTATAAATTGGGACAACAGCAGGCTGGTTTTGCAATACATCTAGTCGATGCTGATATGGCTGATCTGTCGGGCATTGGAGGCCTCAGGATGGCTATCTACTGCTGCAACTTTGGCACTGGAGGAGCTGGTGCTTGGTCCGTTTGAGCTATTGATCTTTTCCATCATGAACTTGAGGATCTCAACTGACTCTTGAATGTGTGCACAGGTGTTTGAGAGAGCGCTGAATTGCTCCTGCAGAGAGGAAATGCGGTGCAGAAAAAGATTGAGATCAACCTCATATTTAGCTGTGAGGATCCTTGTGGCAGTGTCAATTTTCTCATCGAGCAGTCGTTGATGAGTTCTGACTTGTTCGATCTCGGCTTGGAGGTCCCGGCAATGCAAGCAATCCTCGCTTTGGTCCATAAGGAGGGCTTCAACTCTAACTTGAGGCGACTTAAAAGAAAATCACGCACTTACTGCAGCTATATGTCTGAAAACAGTTCTGAGAGAGCTATCTATCTGAGAGCCGAGCGCTGAAGCTGTGCTGGATATACCACAACAGAGCAAAACAGGGGGATAGAGGGACCAAGAAGCTGGAGAGGCTGAGTCAAAGAGGAGGAAATGGTCTAGGGGAGACCTGGAGATAGAGGCAAGGCTCGGCTTACAGTGAACCACAACAGAGGAAGCAAAGGCAAATGAGAAAAGGGGAGGAGTGCCGTGGAAATGAGGAGGAAGATTGCTGGAATATATAGCGGGCAAACAAGCCCACGAAGAGGACCAGATCACAAGGAGGGAGCCAGGGCGATCACGGGTTCTGCTGTTCAAGATCCGATTTGCTGTGTCAATATCTCCAAGGATGAGATACGACTGTAAAGACAGGGATTTGTTGCAGTGGTTATCAGATTTGATTTGGATTTGGTCAGAGTCCTTAGTGGCAGAGGCGCAGATCGTTGGTGGGAGACGATTTGGAGCGATCATGAGAATCAGGGGATGAATTGATGCAGGCTCGTTTGATTACATAGGATGCTTCCTTTTTCCCAAGAGCAGGCTTGGCTGGCTCTTTTGTCTGCGTCTTGGTTGTTGGACCGCAGGACATGAAAGAATTGGTACTCCAAGTCCTGAGACATCAGATTTTTCCAACGATTGATGATTTGATGTAGAAAAAGGTTGGATGCTTGTTTATTGCTGTTCATTAAGCTCATTATGATAGCAGAATTGCCAAAAATGAGGGCTTTTTTGATCCCTTGGTTCTGAAGCTGTAAGATACCTTGGTAAAGGCCCAGAGATTTAGCTTTGTTGTTGGATAGATTTCCCAAACCCCATTCAAAGGAGGACACAGGTACGACTAAAGTATTGAGAATGATGCCCCCTGCGCTGGCTGCTCCCGGATTAGATTTAGAAGCTCCGTCAAAGAATAACGAATGAGATTTCTTTGATTGGAGCCATTTACTGAATTCGTCTTTTGTTAGGTGGATTTTCCATTCAAGATTGTTGGCTTTGCCTCTGAGCTTGCTGATTTTTGCTATTGAAGTATTGCTGGTCCTATCAATAAGGTTCCAGATAAAACTTCGTTCCTCTGCCCATAGGCTGGTGGGGTCGATTTTTTTTGTTATCTTAGATGCTATGGTTTCCGAAGCAAGGTTTGATGCTTTGATGAGAATGTGCCTGATTGTAGTTGTTTTATCTCGGAAGATCATACTGTTTCGAGCAATCCATATACGCCATAGAAGAGCAAAAGGAATGGCGTTCCAAACTCTTTTAGCTGGATTTTGCTTCACTGATTTCCAATGATAATTTCTCCTCCAGTTATTTAGGGCTTCATCAATGGAATGTTGAGAATTACAAATAGGGGGTGCAGAGGGGATGATGTTGTTCCAGCATGATGCTGCAAAGGGGCAGGAAATAAATAAGTGCTGTATGGATTCCTCCGCAACTTTACAGTTGGGACATCTAGAGGGTTCAACAATGCCTCTTTTCTTGAGGTTCTCTGTAGTTGGTAATTTACCATGCAGAAGTGTCCACATGAAAAATTTGACTTTTGGAATTGCTTCAACTCTTTTTAAAGTCTTCCAGTGTGTCCAAACAGTAGTGGGGTATTCCTTACTACTCAGATAGTTGTAACCTGCTTTGATTGAATAATTGGTTCCTCTAGGATCCCATTGGAACTCATCCTTTTCACCTTTAATGGTGGGTGCAATACTGTGCAGGTGGTTGCAAAAAGAATCAAAGCTACCTTTAAGATGGTGGGGGATGGGTGGAAATTCCCATCGAATCTAGACATTGGATAATACATTCCATTGAGAGATTTGGCTCAGATTAGATATACCTTTACTTTGTAAATAATGAATTATAGGATCCATACCTGGAAGACTGTTTATGGGAGGGTTCCCCATGATTTTATCCGAACCAAAGGTCACCGTTTCACCTCCTTTTGGCACTTTGGAGACATTTTGCGCCATGAATGAAATGGCTTTTTTACAAAGATTCCATAGCTTTGTACAATTTCTGTTGGGGATCTCGGAAGTGAGTATATGCAGCCTTGACTGATTGAGGTATTTTTTTTCCAGGACTTTTTTCCACCAGGCTGTTTGATTGTCCAGAAGTCTCCAAATCAACTTCCCACCAAATGCTAAATTCATGAGGGATGGGGACCTTATGCCAAGACCTCCATTCTCTGGGCTTTGAATGACTTGTTTCCATTTTACTAGGTTGTATTTTTTCTTTTCATTCTTGCTCCCTTGCCATAGAAAAAATCTGAGGATGCTATCCATTTTTCGGTGGAATGAAGTTGGGGCTTGGGCCAGGGAAAATTGATATGAGGGAAGGGAGGAGAGACCTGATTTTAGAAGCACCTGTCGCCCAGCTGGATTGAGCCACAGTGTTCCCCATTTCTAAACTTTCCTTTTCATTTTGTCTAGTGTTAAGTCCCAGACACCAGTCTTTGCTTTCCCTATGGTTACCGGCAATGCTGTGAATCGTTTGAGGTGAAGCATTCCATCTGTAAATGCAGCTTTTGAGGTGATTTATTTGACCTCCTGAATATCTCATAAACTTGTCTAGCAGGGATTTGAATCTTCTTGCTATAATGGTGGTCGCCCCCCCTAGCAGTAGGGTGTCATCAGCGAATTAAGAGTGATTTATGTTTTTAATGCCATCTTCAAACTTAATGCCCGTGATGAGGCTTGACTACCTCTTTTGGTCAAGTGCACAACTGAATGATTTTTCCATGAGGATGAAGAGATATGGGGATAAGGGGCAGCCTTGCCTTAGTCCTCTTGAGGATTGAAAGGAAGGTCCGGGTCTTCCATTGATAAGGGGAGCGATCCATGGCCCAGAGATACAAGCTCTTATGACATTAATAAGGAGAGGTGAGAAGCCCATCCTCTGAAGAACTGCAAATAAGAATGAATTCCTTACCCTGTCAAATGCATTGGCCAAGTCTAGTTTCAGAATGAAACCTTTTTCATTCCTTGCATGACTTGAGTGGATGGCTTCTTGAACCAAAAGAATAGAATATGAAATTTGTCTATTAGCCATAAAGCCTCCTTGGCTTTTAGAGATTAGCATCGGAAGAAGAGGTTTGAGCCGAGAGGCTATGATTTTAGAGAAGATTTTGTATGAAGAATTGCATAAATATATAGGCCTGAAGCGAGAAAAAATGGAAGGGCGGTTCTCCTTAGGAATGAGGGCCGGATGGGTAGAATTTGTATATCCACCTATTTTACCTTTTTTTTGGATCCACTTGAGGTATTTGATGAGATCCTTCTTTATCAGCTCCCAGTAGTCCCAGTAAAAACAAATTGGGAATCCATCCGGTCTAGGTGCCTTGTTGGGCTAGAGACTCCATATTGCTTCCACTATTTCTTCCTCTTTTATTTCTGCTATCAGGCTTTTATTCAGATCATCTGTGACTTTAGTAGGCAAATGCTGTAGCAGATCATCATAAGATTCTTCCTCCTTTGTTTCGGTTAAAAGGTCCTTAAAATGGTCTGTGGCTGCTCCTTTGATATCTGCTTGTTCAACATGTTGAGTCCCTGCGTTGTCTACAATGGCAGTTATGGTGTTTCTGACTTGTCTTGCAGTGGCTTGTTTGTGAAAGAAGGAGGTATTCTTGTCCCCACTTTCTAGCCATATTTGCCTTGATTTGATGCGCCACTTTTCTTCCTCCTGTCTTTTAATTCTGCTCAATTTATTGTACAACTCTTCTTCTTGGATTTTTTCATTTTGGCGATATTCCTTTTGTTCTATTGCACATTGGAGTTCAACAATTTGGGATTTAAGCTCACGTTTTTCCTTTTCTGGCTCCTTATAGTGCGATTTGGCCCAATTTCTGAGTGCTTTTTGCACATTCCTTAATTTATTCTCCCATAGAAACCCGGGGAACCTTCAATATGCTGTCCCCAGGTGTGCTGGATGATGTTTCGGGCAGCTTGATAATCACTCCAAATGTGATTATATTTGAATGGAAGAGGACCGAGGGGGAAGTGAGTATCCAATGTTAGAGTGATTGGATAGTGATCTGAAGTGGAAAAGGGTAAGATGGAGGAATTGACAGTTGAAAAAGTTGATAGGAGGGAGATATTGACCAAGAATCGATCCAGCCTCTCCATGATATTGTGGCTGCCCAGCCTACGATTGCTCCATGTGTACTTGCGATTTTTTGGAGCTATATCTATCAAGTCACCAGTGTGCATTATATTTTCCATTTGGTTCCTGAAAGGATCTGGCAGAAAGCTTCCCCCACACTTTTCATTAGCATGCAGAATTAAGTTGAAGTCACCGCCTACTATGATGTTGTTGTTATCTTCTTCCATAATGTGTTTACTGAGAGCTTCCCAACAGATATCTTTATCCCTGTAATGATTGGGTACATAAACATTAAAGATGACAATCTGCTGATTGCTAATACTATTTCTCAGAACTGTTTTTATCCAATGCTGATCGATTAGATCAGCTTCACTATTCCATTCATTTTGATTCTAGATGGTAGTAATTTTGCCAGAAGCCCCTCTAGCTTCACATATGCTTCCTTTATAATATTTATACTTTTCAATGATCTTGTTGATTTATGATTCTCTTTGCTTTGTTTCCCATAGTAAGATGATGGATGGTTTCTCCTGCGCTATAAGATATTTTAGAGCATTGGTTTTGGAGGGGTGCTTGTTGTGGCCACCAATAACCCCCCTCCTTATGAAGTGTTATTTCTAATACTAAATAAGTGGGGAACCTTAGATCAATTGAAAAAAATTGAAAAAAATCAATTAGTGTTATATTTCCTTTTAGATGAAACTTACAACGTCATGGACTTAAGGAAATACCTTTGAAGAATCTAAGAAACCTAAGTTTCATAATGAAAAAAGTAAATTCACTCCTTAAGAGAGATCGCATCGTGCAAAGAATGATAGGGTACCTTCTAAATGAGCCAAAATGATAAAAAAACGTGAGATTGTGACGCGAAACTCCATCACATCGCATGCATTAAGAAGCACTCACATTAAAGAACCTTAAAATCGCTGATATGCGATATCGCATATCGCACATCGCAAAAATCACATGAATTACACATAATGATTATAACGATTAAGCGATCCGCGATCTTGCGATCTGTGATCTTGCTATCTTGCGATCCTGCGATCTTGTGATATTGTGACCAAGCAACCTTACGATAGAATAGCACGATGCAATTGCGGTAATGCGATACAACGATCTGTGATATCGCAAAGAAAAATCACAAAACCTCTCCATCGCAGTTGGTTTTGGCTCATTATTCGAGAAAACTTTTTAGGCCAAGAACTGGTCATGTGCTTTAATGTGAATTAATGAGTTGTTTCCAGTTGTTAATGAAGTATGGTGTTGTGTTTTTCAAAGAACTAGTTCACGTAAGGTGGTGTGTTTTGCATATCCTCGGCATTTAAAGCTTTCTTGTCGTTATTTTTATCATTACTTCCACCTCAATTGTAAACTACAGGAACAAAGGGCGAAGCGTTATACAAGGCAGTATGTAGGAAACTATGAGGAGGAAAGACAGTACTCCAATGTCCATTTCGGAAGGCACACCTAATCCACTTAAGGGAGAGAAAGAGCCGCAGAACTCTTCTGAGGCATCCATCACAGATTTCTCATATCCAGCCATGGTTGAATGGGTATTGAACGATGCTGATACCAGAAACAGACAGTTTAATTCTCAGGGTTAAGAGCTCATGGAATCACTATTTTTACAAATTTTGAGCTTTATACCCGATAAGAGAAAAAGGCACAAGAGGCAAAAAACGCATCAGGGAAGCCCATATCAAGAAACAGAGGCAGTTTCCGAAAACTTGCTCGAAAAGGAAGGCTTCTAATTACTCAGTCACCTGCAAGCCCTGAAAATTGCAAGGAAGCAACGATAGAAACAAATTGGAAACATAAAGCTAAAGAAAAAGCAGAAGCAAGCCAAGGGTTAACCAAGTTGAAATGGGATTATTACCAGGCATATATGGTAAAGCCACATAGTCATTGGATGACTCTCAAGTATATCATCAATTTTGCTGAGAAGATAGTGCCAGCTCTTATCGATTCTGTTTGCTTAACTCAACCAAAGACGGAAGACAGTCAGCCGACCCTACTCAGGCAAATACTGAATGCTTACGACGTTAAGGAGAAAATTTAGAAATAATTAGATATTAGATTTAATTTTAGAAATAGTTTTACTTAAAAAAGGACGGTCATTTAAACCGAACCCTCAATTTCTGTAAATAAGTTATTTAGTTAGTAGTATTTAAACCCTTCTTATGCATTTAGAGAAGGGTCCAGAAATTTATCAAAAACTTGTCCTCAGAACATGCACTTTTGCACCCTCCGAGGAGGTTTTGATGAATGAATGGAACATGATTTGTTACTATTTGAATTTAATATATGCTACTGATGTTGCACTTTTGTACTCTTAGTGGATGTTAGATCAAGGAGAGATAAATCATTGTTGCTTGAAGCTCATGAGTAGGACTAGTTATAAATGGTACTTTTATCTCTTAACCATTTCTGCTTATGTGTTAAAGTGATATTCAG
>APFE030020630.1:0-13578 GCA_000404065.3 Pinus taeda | reverse complement strand
ATCTGGTGTCCATTTGCCCCTCCAAAAGTGCATTCTCCTAGAAGTACATCCTGCTGGTGCAAAAGGTGGCAAAAAGGTGATTTTCATGGTGTTTTTGAGCCTTTTGGTCACCCAGAACTTGATGAAATGCTTTGGCAATAGCTGAGCATGTATAATTCATCATGAAAAACCCAAAAATACAGAGTTTCCCTCCAGCAAGTGTCCCAATCTTAAGCGTGTGCGTCGACGCGCTACGCATTGAGCAAAAAAACCTGTTTTGCAAGCCAAAAATTTCAAAATGACAAAAATTTCTCTAAATTTGCTCAAATTCGGAGTGAAGACCCTATATCATGTGTTGTACCCCGCCAGTGAAGCCTCAGCCAAATTTGGAGTGGATCGAGCTTTTTTCGCCGTTTCAGTGCCTTGCTCAATCGCCTCTTAAGGATCTTCATTTTTGCCTTGCCCAATAGTGAGTTTTCATATGACGAAGCATGTCCTTGTCTCTGTTTGCCTTCACCAACAATTTCTCCAAATGAGTGTTCACTCGGATGAGCATAGACTCTCGATCAATCAGTGTCAAATCACAGGGTCTCTTTCGGGCAAATTCTCGATCTTCCTGAATTTGCCGCAGCTCATAAAGTGTATGTTCATCTTCCAGTTGTTTGTTGCACTGCTCCAAGTAGTTGATCACCCACTTAGCCATCTGAAATTTCTTTTGCAGCGAGTCATTCTCATCCTTTTGCTCTCGGATGATCTCCTTTAGCTTCGAGCTAGGAGAGCTAGCATCAACATCAATGATATCCGTGTCCTGGCCTCCTGAAGGACCCTCATCAAACATGGGCCTCTTGCCTCTATCCTGGATCTATACCTGTGCTGAAGAAGAAGTCGAGACCCCTTCCACATGACGTGGAGATAATACTCGTTGTGCTGATGAAGTCAACGAGACCCCTTCCACCCCGGGTGGAGATAGTACTCGTCGTGTAGATGCAAATAAGGCCCTGTGGCCTCACTGGTATGTCACATATGGAGGAGCACTTATATGCTTAGTCTCAGGAATGTCTGGCTGGTGTGAATGCGCTCCCTCATCATGCACTATCTTGGGAGGCGACTGTAGCGCTGAGAAGTAGTCACGGGAGATGAAATCCTCCCAAGTAATGCCCTGCTGTGCCAACTAATGCATCACTATGATTTTGATCAACGCGTAATGATATATGCTCTTATGCTGATGTGCTGGGCTCTTCCTTTGTACTAAAGGCACCATCTTCTCTATGTTGCAACACATGAAAAACGGAATGTTCATCATACGTACCGTCGTGAAATGCATCAACAAATGGACATGGTAAGCATAGAGACGTGAGAATCTGCCCTCGCAACTGAAATATCGAATGATGAGTTTCATCAATGGTGCAAACTCATCCCTCAGGAATCTGAAAGGAAAAACTGCGCTCAAGTGTCTCATATACCCGGGTTTGATATATGGCTCATAGTAGAATCTATCTAATAGCTGGCGTTTACTCCATTCCTCCCCTAAATTTGGTATCCTGGTGGCCTGAGCAATAGTCTCGGGTGACAAGGTGAAATTCACTCCGGCAAGGTTTACATGACCATCCTGTAAATGTAGAACAAATAAACGGACTAGTTCCCGATGATGATGAGTTTGTGAGATCATCTCACAGTATTGGAAACATGATTGACGCCGAAAACAATCCATTGCAAGTGGGCAAGCTTGTAATTGAGCCAAAGAAGTAGGCTCCTCCTTGACATGCTGACCACTCTTGCCACCTTTGTGATACCTCCATGGCACATTTGGCACATTTACCTCTGGTGTAGAATCACTATCATACTCCTGCTCATAGACTGACTCGCTCTCTGACATGTCTTTGAAAACAAGATAGCTGGAATATATATGCTGATGTATAACTGTGTGCACAATTGACTGTAAACTGTTTTTTTGCTCTAAAAATGCTGAAAATTTGTGCAGAGAGGAGGCGAGTTGATGTGTTCCCAAACAAATTTCGGGCTTAAAACCCAGTGCGCCGTGCGCCTCTGATGCGTCGCGCGCGTGTATTTTTACACTGCGTTTTTGTGCCCGGTGCACCGCGGGCCCCTGATGCACCACGCACCTAGTCCAATGCATCGCACGCCTCTGAAACTACTCCAACTTCCTCACAAATCCACAAATTCGCTTTGAAATGATGTTCTTCACTCTTGGCATGCAAAATGAGTTGAAAATGTAGTGAAATATCTTTATAAAGACTCCCTTTTGATTTTTGCTTGGTCCATGACCCATTTTGTAATGTTTTGTCGTTGACACTTTTTCAGGACTAATAGACTTCTGACCTTTTTGGTTTCCTCCTTAAATTTGGTTGAAATAATGATTTTCTTTGAAAATTTTTCCAGGGATAGTTGTGATATGATCTGGCAAAGGAGACCAAGGTTGTGCTTGGATGATTCAAGAACTGAAATTTTTGAAATTTTTTTACAAAAATGAGATGACGACTTATCTTCAAAACAAAGTTTTGAAGAGAAGTCCTAATTTATCTATACAATGATGAAAATTATTTGAGGTAACCATCTATTGAGGACATCCCTCTGGCCTGCTAGTCTTCTTAGACTTTGCAAAACAAAATTGACTCAACCCTAGACCTAATGACTGAGAACTCTTGTCATGACCTAGAAATTTGAAACAAGACTGTAAATGATCTTTTAAGACTTGTTTTTATGAATAGACCTGAACCAGCAGTGCTAAGCATGAGGGGAATGAGTGACACAAACCATTCCATCAGAGTTATGGCATGCTTAACAAAATGCAACTGATCGAAACTGATGGAACACCTAAACATGAAATGCAAAAAAGAGCTTTGATCTCTGACGGAGGGATAACTAGACCGACTCTAACATGTATATCATATTCCATGCACACATTGTTGGATGTCATACTAATATATTTGAATTTGTTAGTCATTTTTTTATATTTGTACTTCATACATATATGTTATTGGTGTTTTGTGAATGGATGCTACAAGTAACATTGAACTCATTTCAAATAATTTGATTTGAGCCTTTCTAACTTGTAGGAAAGAAACAAACAAAATTGTAAGACTGCTTGAAAGACATTCTCCTTTGTTCATGTAAATATCTTATTTAATTTTGGATCCTTTTGTTTTGTTCTTGGAAACACTGTATCTCTTTTATTTGCAGCTATGGTTTCGATAATGGTTTATTCGAATAATATTCAGTTATCAAATTTACTATCCATAATTTATTTCCATGAACATAAGTTTTATCCTATGCTTGTATATACATTTGTGGCATAGAGTTAAAATTTCATTTAGAGTAGACATTATTCACTATGTTTCCTTCACATTTTAAAAAATACAAAAAATATGTTTTCCCCAAATGAAGCCTCCATTCATTCGAGCATCACTTCCTGAAAGGTAAACTGGTCCCAAAATTCTAGTCAGGATTGTCATTAATGAAAAGAGATTAATCAAGACTCCGACCAGGAATTTCCTCCCGTGTTGAGTCAAGACATTTCCATACCTCAACACTATCATAATGTGACCATGAACCCCTATTATATGTATGCACCACTAAGTGCTTCAACCCCTTCAGTGCTACAACTTCAGCCACCCATGCCTCAATAAGAACCACCTTAGCAGTGATAGGTGTATGCTCAATAGAACATTTCCAATCCCCTTAATAAAAATAAAAGGAACAAATGGGAAGGAAATAATAATGCTCAACCTCAAGGTAATCCACACAAGAAATGCCAAAATCCTAATGCCAACGAGGATGACATTCCTAATACCATGACCAAGCAATAGGGAAATCAACTGAAGTAGAGTAAGGCTCTTCAAAGGAATAAAGGTTACACATGTTATGGTAGATATTCTCATTACACACATGACTATCGCCTTTGCCCTGGTATACGTAAAGTGTGTTAAAGTGATGAAGTTGCATAAGGAGGGAATCATCTTATTCCTACTTCCACTCCTCCCCTTTTAGAATATATAGTTTTTCAGAATTTTTTTCCCTACTTAAGGGTACGTCGCCACCAATGATGGCCATAATTTCTCCCCCATTCTTCCTCCCAATCAACCTAGGCATGGAGCCTATCAGATCTCTATTATGGATTATGTCAATGTCAATATATCCACTCGTTCACATCAATATTGTCCTCCTCTTAAGACACAAAAAATAGTGACCACAAAGCCTCAATCATCATCAATTGGTTCTCTACATATCCCTCAACCAATAGTTGAGGTTCCCCCTAAGATCACCAAGGGACCATTACATCGAAATTCTACCAAATCCTAAGTTTCCCATCATGATAGCATAATAGTAGATAACATGATACAGTCTCCTACTACCATGTCAGTTTTGAAAGTTTTCAAGACTTTTCCTTCACATTGTAAGGATCTACTCTCTACTCTGGGTGTTTTGAATCATCTATATAATAGAGTGATTTTATTCTATGTTGATAAAGAATATACTCCTCATCTCCCACCATTTGCTTCTTTCCATATTCCTGTCTCCATTAAGAACACTATTTGTCAATAATGTATCATTGATGAAGTGGCATCCACTTACATGATGCCTTTCCCAAGTATATAAATAAGTTGGATCTCCGAAAATATTACCATTTATGATCACCCTTTCTACACATGATGGTGTCCCCTCACAACCCATGGGCTTGTACCACAATTTCCCCATTGTTGCTAGCAAGTAGCTCTTGATCGATGTTGAGGTTATTGATGTCCATTTAGACTATAACTTCTTGATAGGGTATAGTTTCATGTATGCCATGATGGTAGTGTGTTTCTATGTTTATCATACCATGAGATTTCCTCATAATGGGAAGATAGTCACCTTTAATTAATTGACATACTATGATCCTATGATTTAGGTTCACCCTAAGAATTTCATTTCCTTAATGGGTGGAAATAACAAAATTCCTTCATTCACTGAGATAAGTCCATGAGTCTATAAATATTTGTTATTTCTTGGGGAATATTATGGATCTCCGCCTATTACATCTACACCTAGAACCTCATAAGCATGCAATGTGTCCATGTTTCAATTTTCTTAGCTATCAAGTACATTTTCCTAGTAGCCAACACATTAGCAATATGTTTCTACAAACTCAACCAATGTCTTAAGAGGGGTCCCTTCTTGTCATCATTAATTCAGTTAGATAACTTTCTTATTTCCACCATCAAGAATAGTCATCACACCTATGATGGCTATGCTAAGTATTCCAAATATTACATTTAGACTTCTAGCTTGGTACATGGATCCTCCTACCAATACCCTTCTTTATCAAAGTAAACCCTATGTAGATTTGACACATGTTGAACTATTTCTGACCAACACTTCCACTACTTCAATTTCATTACAGTCAGAATAAGATTGTTCTCTTGTGCAAGCATCCAAAAAATGAGGCAAATCCAAGAATAAGGGGGGCAATGATAAGACAACTTAGGCAGTGACCACTCAAAATTATGCACCTAAGCCTACTCTGTCATGTCCTTTATGCGATCTTCATGGTTGTGTCACCAATAATTTTCCTACCCACCCATAGTTGAATGGTTCCTCTTCCTTGGAAAACAATTAGCCAAACCCAAATGTTCATGAGGTACAAGTCCCTCTTCCTAAATCATTTAAGAAGAAAAATTGCTTAGAGATAAGCCACCCATGTGCTTTGTGTGAAACATAAAATCATTATTCACATCGTTTCCCTCATCTCTCACATTTTTGCGATACTCTTTCCATTCTTCATGACATCAATTCTTATCATGATGGAGTTTCCACTCTTTCAGTTACGACCCCTAGTACCTCTTCTTTAGTAGGGAAAGAAACTAGTCAACCTAACGTTATGATTGGTCCTCCTAATGTAGAGATGGAAAAGACTACTATACATATCCTTTATTTTTAATCATAATTGGGATCAAAATATTCAAACTCCCTAAGAGCATTTGATTGTGTTCCTTTGGAAACATAATTTTTCTCTAAGTTTTCTTCAACATCAACATCAGTGGACCATCCATCCTCCAATCACTAGTCTCATTCCATAGACATCACACATGTGAAACATGTCTTCCATGGTGATGATTTAGATATTTCTTTACTGTTTAAATCATGTCCTCCATTACAGTCTCACATTCTAGTATTTAATTTTGATGAATACATTATGGAGTCTCCTACCATAAAATATTATTGATGGGATGACATCTATGATCACTCATATATTCTTTGGTAGCAATCAAGTCCTCTTGACCAATATAATATGGAATCAAAAGAAATTATTCATTGTCAAGTAGATTGGTTTACAAAACCCTTATTTCAAACCGAAAATTTTTAATCACATCCACCTTATGGCCATTAGATTGTTGAACAATATTTTGGTAAGGGGGCATCCATTTTGAGGATCCAAAAGAAGAATTTATCCCCAACTGTCATATCGCATATGGTATTGTTGACACTAGTACCATTATCCTTCCCCATCATGAAGAAATTTTAGAGTCCCATGTCACTCTTGATTAGGCTAGGGATGATCCAGTTAGTCATTCCTACATCCTACATCAACAACCTAATCCCTTTGATAATTTTATTATTAAGCTCCAATTTCATCTAGGTGAGAATTCCTGAATTATACGCCAAGAAACTCCTTGATTTGTTGACACCTCCTTAGTAGCCCATAAATTTAGTCCCTTTTGCTCACATACTCAGTGTCAAATGAGATTGGCCCTCTACCATTTCCCTTCTCCTATTGTGTCCATCCCTTGTTTCCATAAGAAGATAACTAGTTCATAATAAATGGAGATCATAAACCAAACTACATATTCACATTATTTATAACATAATGTAGTATCATAATCGTGAAATTTTTTGGATTCCACTACTATAAATAATATTGGCATACCCATATCATTCTACATACACATTTAGTTGGGGGCATCCTTCCCATTTTTTCATACCCGATCAATCCCCACCCATCATCATTTCTTTGGTTGAAGTGTCTCACGCTTAGGAGCATCATCGACACTCTAGCCTCATTTTCCTTTTGATTATTTTTTACTCTTGGTCTAGGCCCCAATGGTCTAGGTAAGTTCAATTACCCTTTAATTCCATAGGTATTTTTTCCTACCGAACTTTCGAGTGAGCCATCTACACATTTCATTTAGTAGATGACTGATACCTTACATTGAATAATTCCACTATATGTGATGCCACACTTACGATCTAGTTCCCATGTTTGACTTGGTGCATGGAGGATGAGTCTAGGCATCCTCCAGTAATTCAGCCCCATGCCTTTCCTCGATTCATCACTAGGAAACATTTTTCCAAGAAGCATTGAAACCATTCTTTTTGTTTATTTTATACTTCATCCGCAAGCCATTTTTTCCATGAGGTGTCAAGTCCCACTTTTTTAATCAAATTTCCTCATATTTGTCGATCGTACTCTAACACCACCTTCTATTTTGACTTGCTGACTCCTATTTCAATTTTTGTTTTGAGTAAATATTGTTTACTCATGTTCTTAGGATCTCCTTTAGACCCATTTCATATAGCCTCTTGCATATCAATAACATCAACCAATTCATTTCATTCTCCTATAATTCAATACATATCATCTTAGGAACCCCCACACTTTGGCAAGTGGATAAAAAAATTCATCTCTTGACTTTCCCACCTATTAAGTTTTATATTCTTCCTCACATGGGCACTCAAACATCATTACCCATTTTTATTTGGGCTCCCTTGATGTTATATCTCCTTCACTTTAGGAGTTTGGTTTTTCTTCATACCAGAGCTAGTATCATTTTCATTTCTTTCCCTAATGATGATAACCCATGTCCCCTCGACACTCGCTTCTCTTATTAGCTCTTTTTTTACCTTGGGAGGGCCTTGTACCACTTGTACTTGATTTGGTTAGTGTAAGAACCATTGATTTTCCCTTATTCATAGCATCACAAATGAGTCATAATTATGTCATATGGAATATATTCATAACCATATTGAGTCATGTTATAGTATAAAAAAAAATTCATTTCTTGTAACCATCTTGTATTGTTGATATTTGACCTCTAAATATAATGATCCATCTTTAAAAATATTTTTTCTAAGTACTTTACCACCCCCTTTGGAATTCTTTCAGTGAGTGGTAGGACAACCTTACATGTTATATGCTGATAAGGGAAGTCGTAAGCCTACCCATTAGGCCAATTTTTTCACTACCCTTGGTGTCATTCTATGTTATTCAAACTATGTTATATTCCTCATGCATTTTCTAAGGACTCATAATTCCCTAACATTGGTAGGCCATCCTCTATTGAATTAAACACATTTATTCCATGGGAGTGGCCTCAAGCTTTGCTTACCTTTGATATAGTTTCTTCATTACTAAGTGCCATAGATTAAGAAAGGGGAAACATAATTTCCCCTTGACTTGGTTGTCTCTCTCATTCTTAACTCTAACTCATTATCACACTATTGAGAAAACTACACTTGATGGTTTAGTGGTTCAACAAATTATACTGGCATTCCCTTGGAATGTGTGGCCTATTCCTTGACCTTAGGAAAGATGTCCCTTCAAGTAGTCCCCCACATGCCAAATCATTAGAAGTTCATGATCTAGCCTCAGATGCAGTTCAATAGATTTTACTACCTTGGTTTCCATGATTCACAGAACCCACTGCATGAGCCCCCCTTTATTTTTTTCATTTCAATATTTAGAACTTTTTCTTCTTTAGTAGGGATTTTCTCGTTATGACCTCCCCCTCTCATAACCTTGGGGAAATTTGGTCCTATGTGCCTAGATCAACATCTTTGTTTGTATCATTCCTCACATTTTTATTCTAGGCACATGTATATGGTATTATGTAGCTCATTGTATCATTTTCTATCTCATTGATGCCAACACATTGTGTATCATATATTCCTTTTCTCATACCCATTTTATTAGGCACATCATTCCTTATACTCAATTATCACGATGGATATGGGTATGCCTCCCCCACCTCTTTGAGATCATTTACACTACTCCTAAAGGCTCTTCAATAAGGAGTAGGTCTCATATCCTCCTCACACAACCATTCCCATATTAGTGGTGGCTTTCTATATCTCCATGACCTTGTCTCATGTCTCGTGAAGGGAAAATTGTAATCTATTTCGTTTATATGATGTGATCCTAACACTCATACATTGGGGGCCAATATGTTATCACCTACAAAGTGATCACATAGACATGTTTTACTGGGTTGATTGAAATACATCATGTAGTATGGGTTTTACACATTAAAACTAACTTTCACTATAGGAAATAATTTAGAGAACCTCTTTTCCTAAGTTATTTCCATTTAATTAATTTACAAAGATGAGAATAATCCATGAATTATTTTAATTTTAAGTTATTATTGTATTTTTATCCATTTTAATGTGTAAATAATTATATTTGTTTTCACTCACATTTACCATTTCCATAGGAATAAATAATAAAATCATTAATTATTTATTATTCCTTAGTCATTTTAACATTCTCTTAGAAATAATTTATTAAATCACTATGTAATAATCATTTTTAACCCACTTGACCATTTAACTTAGAAACAAATAAATAAGCCCAATTTGTTTATTAATTGTTTCACCCACTTTTATTAATTAACTCAAAAAATCATTATTTTTTAGTTAGTTAACTAAATAGAAATTATTAACTATTTCTTTAATGCTTTCCTCTCCCAAAAATAAAAAATACTCATAAGGTTTAGATCTTGATTTGGTCCAAAAAATATTTTATTATTTGACCATATCAAGACTAATCTATCATTTTATTATAAACATAGAGGTTTTCTCCACTCTTTTCACTATGCCATTTTCATCCTCCTTATTTTGAGCTTGTCAGTTTCAAACTCTTCATTTCAGTTCCACACTACCATTCTACCCATAGCATATCATAAAGAGAAAAGCCATCTATGGCCATAGGAAAGGAAGAAAATAATCCTCCCCAATAGGTGAGTGTGGTGACCCTTGATCAATCATTTTTCCTTCGTGTAATTATTTTATCTGAATACAAATAATTTTGCATTGAATGTGGTTCTATAATGCCTTCTATATCTTTCATATTCTAATTATTGTTACAATTTTTCTGTTGTCTATTTTTCTGTATATCCAATGGATATATATTTGGGACTACTATTTAGGGTTTAGATCCTATTTTCATTATTATACTTTTCTGTTGTCTATTTTTCTGTATATCCAATGCATATATATTTGGGACTACTATATAGGGGTTTAGATCCTATTTTCATTATTTTACTACGCTATACCATAGTAGGAAGGATTTTTCTAACAATTTCACAAATTTCCAGCTAACAACAATAATTATATCCACAATCGTAGGATTTAATGGACATCAATTGTCGGTTTTCACAAGAATATGAAAAAACAAGAAGAAATCATTAAGTGATTTTATTGGCTTATGATGTATTGAATTTGGAATTGGGAATCTATATGTCTCTTGGCACTAGCCAAAATGTGCAGTAGGGTGCAATAAGATTTGATAATTTCCAATGGGTCATGTACCTCTCCTTAAGAACATAACTTTGAGAACTCTTTAGTAGTAAATTGATGGCTATAGTAACTACGTGATCTCATCTTCCTAGATTCATATTGATTAGACCTATTGTTGGAAATACTAAGAGGGGGGGTGAATCAGTATTTCGTTTTTTGACTATTGTTTTACTAGTTAAAACATATATATTCAGAACACAAGATGAACAACAAAAATAAATTCTTTTATTAATATAATCTTTGCAGTAAAATAGATACAACATATAGATGGTTGCAATCAGTTGCCAAGCACCAACTTGGACTTTTGTGAGGCTCCAACCTCTAGAGCTCTAACTCTATTTCGCCAAGGCTCCAATATTGGACTTAGGAGCACCAACTCCCAAGGACTTCAATCTTTTGAAGTTCCTGAGACACCAGTCCCAAAGATGCCTATCCTTCCTACTTCTGAGGCATCAACCCCAAGGACACCAATCCTTCTTACTTCTGAGGCGTCGGATGCAAGGACTCCAATCCTTTCCAGTTCCTGAGACACTAATCCCAAAGACACCTATCCTTCCTACTTATGTCTGTTTACAGCTTCACTGTAGTCTCCATGCTACACCATCAATGACAGCCAGTCTTCTCATGAAGGAGTCTTTACAACTCTTTATACTACCCACACAGAGTCTCCAATAGCCTTCATGACCTCAGATAATGTCTCCATATAGCTTTAGTGAGTCCACTGTCAGCTGCACTGAGCTCTGCACAAGAACTAACTTTCTGTTCAAGGATATGTTCTTATTGTCATAGTGAATGCTTTAGCATGAGCGTTTCTCCACTTGCTACTTCTCCCCTTCGACTATCTCTTGTCTTGTTGGTCCTTTGGCCCTTTTCTATTCTACTAGACCCTATGCTACTACCTCTACTTTCTCCAACTGTTTCAACAACACAATGACCAACCCTTTCAAACAATTTTATTCTTTCTTATACCTGACACCCCAGGCCTTTGGCTTCCTTTCTCCGCTAGCTCTTTGGCTTCCTCAACGCTCACTTATCCTATCGAATTCCTCCTCAGTCATTGTGATTTCCTTTGCGCTCTTCATGCTCACAGGACACACTCATTCATAAGAGAGGACTGAATACACATGAGGAACACATATTCCAAGTTAAACTGTAACAACGCTCCTTTTTTTTTAATCATCATGGAGGTACTGAGGACTTTATAGTGTAACGAACATGCCATGTCCCAATCGCAATCGCCATCGGCTTTAGTTTAGCCTCCTGAACTATCGGAACCATTATCATATGCATTTTTCCCTTCACATTGTGTGCTAGGCCAACATTCAAATACAGAGAAAATATGAGAAAAACCATGAGTGAAGCGCTAAGGGCGGATTTCAAATTTAATTCACCTGAGTCTATAATTGCATCAAATTCGATGTGCAATCGCAATCGGCAGTCACGCTCATGACATCATCGATGGCTAATGGTTGATTCTCCATTGGACGTGATATTATATTAAGCCCATCTATAATGTGGCATCGGGTCTGGTTTTGCAATCGCAATCAGCGCTTGCCCTTGGCAGAGGTCTGATGCGATATCGCTAATCCCTATTGGCAATTGCAATGGGTCGTTTAACACGTTGTAACTTCCACTCCCGAAGTGCCGATGTGATATATGTCAGCAATCCCAAATCGCAAAGGTTCAGGGCTCGAAGTTAACGTAGACCACTCGCTTATAGTGCTGCGAAAATATGTGTCGGACCTGACAGCGCTCAACAATCCCGTGCATAAAATTTCAAGTCCACTTTCTCGAATTTGCTAAGTGTTTATTGTGATTTCTCTATGTAAAAGGCATTCGGCGGTAAACAAGTAAATACAAAGGGGTTATGCTATATGCGTTCTACGGTTCCGATAGTGTTAACACTCCCGCCTCTGATAGTGTAAATGCATATATATGTAAGGACTCTGGACACCACATATCTCCACAATGGTATGATATTGTCCACTTTGGGCCTAAGTCCTCATGGATTTGCTTTTGGACTTACCCCAAAAGGCCTCATACCAATGGTGATATTTGTCCATCCTTATATACCCATGATGCTCCCCACTTCTAGTTAATGTGGGACTTTGGTCGTATACCCAACAATTCTCCCCTCGAACAAAGGACCATCGAGCCTCCCCTCAAACGATTATCCATCCGTCCACTCGCTACCAGCCAGGATTCTCCGCTCCAATACGTTGGAAGCACACGCCTTACATGGTGCACCACCTGCCTCGAGAGTTTTCTCTATCCCAGGTCAACTCCTCTTCACCGTGTTGGGACCAAGACACGTCCATGAAGAATCTGGAGCACACCGCCTGTCTAACCGAGCTCATCCACGGATCCCATCGTGATATTACCGGGGCCCACCACCTTCGTTCGACATTCCGAGGATTCATCCACTTGGCTAACTTCGGGTCATGGCTCTGATACCACTTGTAAGGACTCTGGAAACCACATATCTCGACAATGGTATGATATTGTCCACTTTGGGCCTAAGCCCTCATGGATTTTCTTTTGGACTTACCCCAAAAGGCCCCATACCAATTGAGATATTTGTCCATCCTTATATACCCATGATCCTCCCCACTTCTAGTTAATGTGGAACTTTCGTCGTATACCCAACAATATAAACTCTACCTTTCCGCTCCGATAGTGTATCTACATATATGTATGGTTTTATGCTGCCAATAGTGTATATATCCTTGTCTATATATGTTTTTGCTACCGATAGTGCATATAGCCCTATATACATGAGTTTTATGAGTTTTTGCCTCTGATATGTGAGTTTGTGGCATATATTTCTCCCTATAGTGCAAATGCATCCATATATATGATATATGCTCCTGATAGTGTATTTCTTTGGCATTCTTGCTCTGATAGCTCTCGATAGTGTAAATGCAGATATATATATATATGGGTTTTGGCCTCCGATATCTCTGCTATGCACTTTGCTCCTCTGATAGTTACCGATAGCTCTGTTTTGGCATATATATATGATATCTA